>CAUYPK010029769.1:0-30567 GCA_963574355.1 Loris lydekkerianus
GCCATACAAAAAACAAAAGAGGGAATTGTTGGGCCCTGCCATGTGCCTGAGGCCTAGTGCAACTTCCCGAGCCTGACTAGAAGTAGATCCATCCAGCTACTTCCCCGTAGCAATGACTCAGCAAGGCCCGGCCTGAAACTGCCTCTACCTAGATACAGCCAATGTGGTACCATGCCATTGGCCCAACCCTGTCACTCACCTCTTCCCCCGCCTTCTTTCCCAGCCCCTTCCCCTCGCTCTATATAAGCGGCTGCTTGACGCAATAAAGTTGAGTTCCTGCTTAAAAAAAAAAAAAAATAAATAAAATAAAAGCCTGAATTCCCAAAGGAAAAATTAAAAAAAAAAAAAAAAAAAAAAAAAGTCAAGGTTTTAAAATTTCTTTTTAAACAGTGATCTCAGGTGAAAGGTTGAGGTTTGAGGTCAAGCTATGTAACTGTGGAACAGTCATTCCCACACAGAAGACTTGGACTCTGTGATGAAACACATAGGACTACTTGGTTTCTTCAGGCCTTGCTGTGTTGGTGGCAATTTTACCTGCAGTGTCATACTGAACTCTCATACTTCAGTAGGACAAAAGCATCAGATCCACTAGGATCGTACATACAGCCTCACTCCACACAGCATCACTCCAACAGTCTGCTGTTTGTAATTCTGCCACTGTGTGGGTCCCAAAGACACGAGAATACCAAGAAAACGTGTTTCACATTACTTCCACACAAAGGAAAAGTCGATATGTTTGTAATTGTATTTGTTGCATGGTTTAGTCCTAACTGTGAACTACCCATATACATCCCCTGAAACACAAACCAATGGTATCCCCATCTCTGCCGCTCCTCAGCTAAATCCCACATGTACCTGATCCACCCTACCTGAGGGGGCACGTGGCAGAGAGGAAGGAAGAATGGAAGGAACAGAAGTCTCAACTAACTTGCACTTAAAACATACTGCGAGGGTCCTTCATGAGACGTGCAGAAAATGCCTCTGGTGGGAGTCTTGTTCATTCATTTTGTGCCCTTGCTGGCTTAAGGCTGGTACCCTGTTGAAAGTAATTAAATAATGATTGGTGGTTTCGGAAAGAGGATGTTTCAGATGTCGTTATATCTTATTGTAATACAGGATGAGGAGGCACGGTAAATGACCAAAATCAAGATTTATTTTATCCTCTTTTACTTTATTATAAAATTTAGAAGAATATTTAAAAATGAAAAATCATTTTGCAATACCATCAATGTTTAGTCCCAAATAAAACCCATATGGTTCCTGAGAGGAAGAAAAACGTAACTTTCTCAGATAATTAAGACTAAAGTCTATTTTCAACAATACGTGACCGACTGACAAACTTTTAAAGTCCTATTGTACATTTTAAGCAAATAGTGGTCTCAAATGTCTGCTTTAATTTTAACCAGAGTTCGTAGAAGTAAAATTGATCTGATTTCTGTACATAGGCCTAAACATTTTTGTGGATTCTTTTCAGGAAAACATTTCTATGAGATCATATTGGTAACACCCCACTGTCACATAAATCATTACAGTGAAGCTAGATTGCAAATCTGTGAAATCACTACTGCATCAGAAAGTTTCTAGGCCTGAGAATGGGGACAGAATTAATATTTCACTGGATTTTTTCTCAACACTAATGCATACCATTGGATTGTGCCTTTTCTTTACTGTATCAAAGAATCTGAATGTTGGATATTATTAATTGCTCAATTTTCCAATTATTTAAATGGACATATGTCCCACTGTTTTTTATGCTTAACCATGGAATTTATATAGTTTCTTTGCATAAAAATATTTGTGTCCATTCTCAGAGATAGAGGAATTAAAGCTTCTCAAGAATACATTTTGTTTAGTAGCAAACCTGAAATCTCTGGTCAATTTCTGAGACTTTTTTCAATCAATACAATTTATTAAATTTGAAAGCACACTCTAGTCAATGTGACTATTGACCTCTAAAATTTTGTCTTGTGCCACGTGTCAGTAAAACACATGTGCTTTAAAGTATAAGACATATCTTTATGTGTAGACGCCATGACTATTAAAAATCACAATGTATATAAAATACTTCCAGATAAAGTTCTCATATTTAAAATAAACATCTTATTTGGTTCTCTCCCCAAACTCGCCACAATAACAGTAAAAACATAATTTGAGAAGCTTTAATCCACCAAGACCACAGCAATAAAACATTAGAAGTTGAAAGGTGCAAGGATGTACAAGGGTACATGACTTAGTAGACCTAAGGGAAATCAAGACTAAGCTGTTCGCATGAAAAGTCATTTAAACCATCCCGATTTATGCTGCAAAGGTACAGAATGACAAGGAATCTGAGGCATCAGGAATTTAGAGACATGAAGATAAAACAAGAGACTAACACCAGAAGGTCTTAAAAAAAAAAAAAAATTCTAAGTAGTACCGGCCTGCTTTTCCCTTGAAAACCATTCTACATTCTATTCTCCAGCTCAGCAGCCATAGGGATTCCTAAGCCAAATTATGTCATACTTCTAGTCAAAATAGAGCAATGGTTCTCCATATCCTGAATGATGAAAACCTAGTCCTTACAATCATCTAAAAGGCCCCATTACTTTTCTGAATTCATCTCCCCTGATTACTTTTCTGGCCACTCAAAGTCATTGGTGTTCATCACAGACAATAGGCATGCTTTAGCCATTAGTCACTGGGGTCTCTCTGTACTCACCTAGACCACTTCTCTTCTATTATTTACTTGGTCAGCTCTTTTAGCCACTTCAAACCTTTGCCTAAATAACACCTACTAAGAATATACTTCCTGACTATCTTATATAATTTTTTCATCCTAACAATACCTTCTCCTTGACAACAGTCAAAATCTCATATACAATTCTATTTCTTTGTTATTCATTAATACTTATCCCTTTCTAACATATCAAATAATTTACTTATTTGTGTCTGTTCAAGCTTTTACTTACTTGACATCCTTGTCATCCAGGTAATCTTTCTGTTGGTCTGTAAACTCTACAAGGCAGGAATGTTTGCCTTCTTCAACAATACCCCCACTGCCTAGAGCAGTGCACACGACGCAGTAAACAAACAAAAAGCAATTTCTGAAAAAAGATAAATGAATATTACAGTAGTATTAATGGAAAGAATAAAGTATGTAATATTCATGTGGACAGTTAAAGAAAACTGGCTGGGGATTTCAATAAATTGTTTAGGAATGTACAAGTTTAATACAGGCAAGTTGGGATAAGAGGTCTCCCCATTTACTGAGCAACTGTGAAATAAAGTAGCCTCACGTGGCAAGTGGAATCATAGATAAAATTCATAACTCCAGGGTTTCATATCTTGTCAAAATATCTGGGTGCTATGTAACTTCAGTCAATTGAACATTTATTTTTTGAAAGGATAACAGGTTATACATTGTCATTTTCCAAGTTTTCTATGATGAAGAAGAATATAGAAAATTGTCACAAAAATAATGGTTATTAAAGGAAAAAATCAAACAACCTAGAAGTAAATGAAGTAAAATGTGAAATCTCCCTTTCATTCTTCCTTTATCAATGCCACTGCCTTTAGCAGATGAAACCACTATCAACAGCTTGGTATGTATTATTACAAAGTAGGTTCTAGGTGAGTCGAGCATTCAAGCCAAGAGGATTAAGCTTGGAAACTGTCCCAAAAATCCTCTTAAAATAGCATCCTGGATTCCCTAGTGCCTAATTATCTTCTCTTTTAGTTTTAAAATTCAATATTAATGTAAAGCTAATCAATTTTTTTATAGTGATAATTCTTTGTTAAGGAATACTTACTACATATTTTTTGTTTTAGGGTTACGTTAACTTTTGTTTTCTTATTGCAGTAACAGATTAATTTATATTTTAAACATAACTTGTCTAAATGAATAATTGTTTTAGACTCATAATTTTAACTTGAAATTTCACTAGGTTTACTAAAAAAAAAAGGTATTTATAAAAAATAAACATAAGCTCAACCAAGGCATAATTTTAATTTATTAGTTTTGTAGAATTATTTTGGAATATGATCATTTTATTTTTATTTTGGGTGAGAACATTAATACTCATTAAGATGAGGATCAAATAAATTATAATTATAAATTATTTTAAAATATTAAAATATACTAAATTAATTTATAAAACTATCTTTAATTTCATAATTAAAATGTATTTAATTTACCAGAAGAATATTGAGCTATGTAGTTGCGAACTTAAAAGCTTAATGATGAATCAGAGTCTTAAGGGTTTGCATTTGAAATTTAATGAATGGAAGATCAATATAAAAGAGTAACTCTGAGCTATTTTTTCCTGTAAACAAAAACACCCACAAGTTCATTTTTTAATTCTTTAAAAAAATGCTCACATTAATATAAATGAGTTAAATGAAAAGTTTTTGAACAAATTGTAATTTTGATTAGTAATTAAGAGGAATAGCTTGACAAAACTATTCTATAATAGCATTTCCTTCCACCATATCTTACTTTCTCTTTCCTTCTGGGATCACCTCCTGAATGAACTACTTGCACCCAAGTAATGACTCTGGATCTTCTGCACTGGTTCTCAACCTTCCTAATGCCACAATGTATTTTCATTGTTAAAAAGGGGTCACGACCCGCAGGTTGAGAACTGCTGGGGGAAAGGCGAATCTAGGACAGGATATTACCATACTTGTAAGAAGATTTCCACTTTCAACTCTGCTGAAGAAATAGTGATTGGATTTGTACACTTGTGAAATATTGCACAGCAAACAATAAAAGACAGTGATCCCTGAAAAATAAGAAATACAGCATGCCATGCAGTTTCCCTGGTTTATTGCCTAAAGAGAGTTTTCAGGCCACAGCACACAGAAGAACACTCAGGAGGAGCCTAGAAAGGTCCCTGAGTTGAGAAGGTGGAGTTGGAGGTTCAGCAGGGCCAAGGCAGGTAGAACTTGCAGGGATGAGGATTGTGAAGAAACTCCACAGACTTAGACCTACAGACCAAAAAATTTTAATTCAGCAGTAGAAGAACAATGCTTCTATGAGGCCAAACATAAGTTGGAATAGAGGGTATCTTCATATAAGAGGGAAAGAATATAAAATATTTAAGCACAGAAGGGAAAGTTCTAACTTCCTCAAACTCAGAGATGAAGGAGAAAACAGGCCATTCATTCATGCACTCTGTAACTTAGATCCTCCGTGTGATTATTGGTGTAAATATAGAATCCCCAAGCTCACAGAGAGATCTCCTCTGGTCAGAAAGTTAATTAGTAGCATCTACGTCATGACTGCCAGGCTATTGGCTGATGTATTTACCAGCCACAGAATCATGAAATCATTGCCAGCTCTGCTTATCTATCTCCTCACAAGAAAATGGATAAAGATGAGCCACAATATTCATCCACTATGACATCCATCATTTTAGGCTAACTGTATATTACAAAATTTTTATTTTGTATCTAGAAGAAAGGAAAATATAGCCAATATTGAAGACATGACATCTATTGCAGTATCTCTTATAGATATAAACTGCATGTTCTCAGTGTTAAAGTTTGCAAGGACTGCACACAAATTCAAGTCTTGTCCCCTCATATTCCAAGGAGGACTAATCAATGCCCAGGAGAAAGGGATCATAGACCCAGGGTAAAGCTGAAGACTCCTGAACCTCAGCTGCCTCCTCTGTCAAGTATATGCTACATATATTACGGTTCACACTGTAAAAAACAATTGTAAAAAAGGCAAATTCTAATAGAAGATGATCAGACATAATCAAGAAAATGCAAACTATTCAAGATTCCCTAAAACTTGAATTTTCTACAAAGCTTTTTCTTTTTTTAATTTTTTTTTTCATTTCTTAAAGCAAGGAATATAAAATAACTACATGCATTAAACAAATGGAATGATTGTAATCAATGACCTCTTTTTTATGAGTAAAAAACACAACATTTAAAATAAATTCAAGAATATTTATTCCATAAATTTTGAGATACCAAGAAAAAAATGATTATAAGATGTAAAGGAAAAAAAAAATTATGTTGGAACTGATTCTGAGTTTTTTAAAAATTAAATTTGTTATTCCTTTAAAATAAGAAAAAGCAGCCATACTAATATGTCAAATAGAAATATTAATACCACAATTTCTATACATCCTTAAAATCTGTATGTTGTCAAGTATGATGAATTTGGGGTTTTAAAGAAAAATTTCATTGAGTCATTTCTTCATTATATCTAATTGTTTAAGGCTTCAAATAACTGAATTAACATTAATTAAACATTTTTATAATCAGATTATTTTTTATTTTTATTTTTCTAAGGAATCCAACATGCTTTGATTTTATTTCATTTTTCACAATTTTTAAATCAGATTAATATGAGCATACAAATTTCTAAGGTGAAGTTCAAGTTGTAGCTGAATCAGTTAAGCCTTCTTCCAGAGAGTATGCTGTACACCCTTACAATGTGTCCATCAGGTGAAAGCTTTAATTTTCAATGAAGGTACTCACACGGACTAACAAGAGGAGGAAGTGGTGCAAGCATAGACACTTTCCAAATCTTTCTATAGTTGAGAGCCTCACAAACTCAAGTACTGCAGACTGAATGTTTGTGACCCCTCCCTGAGATTCATATATTGAAATTTAGATTCCCAGGACATTGGTATGGAGAGATGGGGCCTTTGGAAGGAAATTAGGTTAATGAGGTTGGGGCCCTCACTCATTGAATTAGTGCCCTTACAAAATATCCAGTGAGCTCCCTAACCGTCTTTCTACCATATGAGTATACAGGGAGAAGTTGGCAGTCTGCAGTCCCAAAGACAGCTCTCATCAGAGCCTGACCATGCTGATACCCTGGTCTCAGACTTCCAGCCTCCAGATGTGTGAGGCATAAATTTTTGTTCTTTATAAACTACCCAATCTATAGCATTTTGTTATAGTGGCCTAAACTAGCACACTGAATTTCTACCAATCATGGCTGAATTTTATGGGAAAGGCAGTTGCCAATTTCTTTTAGAAGTTGAAGAACCCAAACATAGAGGATGTGAATCTATTAAGTTTTTACTGATTGTCTATGTAAGCCAGATGAACAACAAATACATTAATGCTATGCTTACTGGACTTGGTTAATCAGAGAGAGAGAGGGAACTCTCAATGAGAAAGTCTAAAAAGGTGAGATTAGGATGTTTGCTAATCTAAAGTGTAAGATAAGATGTATTCTTAAACAATTTAATTTATCCTCTCAGTTAAACATCTGTGAAGGATTGTTAACAATGCACAACCTCAGAGCAGTCAGACCACACCCCTCAAAAAATTCATATTTGACTTCATCAAGAGACCTTTATAACCATCCAAACTAACACTTATTGATGTCATTAAACAATGAAGGATTTTTCTAAGTTATATATTTTATTTAAAATAAAGCCACCAAGGGAATACCCCAACATACAGAAGATTTTTTTGATGACACAAGTACATCTTACATTTGGAAGAGTAATTTTGGGAAAGGTAAATTCTAACCTTGTATTCAGGTATACATTATAATTACTAAACTGAACAAAATGTTTTAGCTCCAATCCTTTGGGGGATATTTTGTTTGGAGCCATGTTACCACAAGCATTTAAAGGCAAACAGAAGTAATAATGATGTGTTAATAAATTTGGTGAAGTCTGCATTTGAAGATTTATTGGGTTATCATATTTTACATGAATTGGAAGAGTTAAACCCTAGGAGCAGGAAAAAGCAATTAAAAACCAAATTATTGGGCCAATTCAAATTGCCTCAAAAAGCCTAAACTAGGATAGCGAGAGGCAAGGAAAAAGAAAAAAAAAAAAAAAAAAGATAGGACCAAACCTAATTCAAAGGCAGCAAAACAGCAATGATTGAAGAGATAACTTATTAAGAATAACTTAAGAGTAAAAAAAAAATGTGTAATATGTCTCTTATTTTTCAGACTGAAACACTAATGTAGGTGTCATTTTTAATAAAAATGGAGAAAACATCTGTAATAACCTATAGGCATTTACATGAGAGCTGCAAATTGATTATTGGGTTCTCTTACCTCGTGAGAAAAAATTAGTTTATTCATAGTGAAAAACAGATAGAGATTTCTAAATAGATTCAAACTTTTTTCTCTGGAAATTATTTTCTGAAGTTTGAACTCCTTAAAAGAAATGTTATTGGGAGGCACCTGTGGTTTAGTGAATGGGGCGCCGGCCCCATATGCAGAGGATGGCGGGTTCAAACCCAGCCCCAGCAGAACTGCAACATAAAAATAGCCAGGGGTTGTGGTGGGCACCTGTAGTCCCAACTACTAGGGAGGCTGAGGCAAGAGAATCGCCTAAGCCCAGGAACTGGATATTGCTGTGAGCTGTGATGCCACAACACACTACTGAGAGCAACAAAGTGAGACTCTGTCTCAAAAAAGGAAGGAAGGAAGGAAGGAAGGAAGGAAGGAAGGAAGGAAGGAAGGAAGGAAGGAAGGAAGTTAACTCAGGTTTTTCAAGGTTTTTAATTTACATATTAAAAAAACACATCATTTTGAGATATACAGTTGAATGAATTTTGAAGAACATGGAAAGTCACCATACCCACCAACAAAATTGAAATATAGATCATTTTTGTTTCTCCAAAAAGTTCTTTTGAGACACCTTCCAAACAGTCTTCTTCCCTCATTCGTAGTGCCTGATACCTAATAATCTGGTCTCTGACCCTATAGTTTTTCTAAAATGTCATAGTAATGGTATTAGATCGTATGTAAAATTTGTGTGAGTCTTTTCCTCTTAGCATAATGCTTTTGACCTGCACCCATCTTGTTACATACATTGCAGTTTTGACTTTAATTACACTACATGGATACACCACATTTTGCATGTCTACTAATCGGTCAATAAATATTTGGGGTGTTCCCAATTGGGGGCAATTATGAGTAAAGCTGCTACAAAAAAATCATGCATGGCACTTTTCACAGACATATGCTTTTATTTCTTTTGAGTAAATAACTAGAAGTGAGACTGATGGGTCATATGCTAAGATATGTTTGACTTATCAGAAACTACAAAACTGTTTTCTAAAGCCATAGAAATACTTCACACACCTACTTCTAAAGCCTACGACTATAAAACTTGTAGAGGAGAACACAGGAAAATCTTTACAACTTTAATATAGTCAATATTTCTCAGGAGAGAAAAAGCACTAAACATAACAAAAAGCAATTATAAATTGCAGTCAGTCAAAAGTTAAAACTTTGGCTTCTCAAAAGACATTGTTAAGAAAATGAAACGGCAGACTACAGACTAAAAGAAAATACTGAAGGTACATAAAGTTTGTGTGTAATTTAAAATAGCTTACTATCTAAAGAGCTTACTTTACATAAAGTTCCTGTGCAATAGGAACTGTCCACCCTGTATTTAGAAAAGACATGTCTGATAAAGAAAGTGTATCTAGATTATATAAAGAACTCTTCTTTTTCAAAATATTAAAATATGAGACACAAATATTTTTGTTATGTTGGTGGTTTTATAATGCTTGAGTAAGAGCTGTTAGTGTGCCTGTCACCCGAATAGTGTTCATTGTGCCCATGAGGTAGGTTTTTATCCTACCCATCCTCCCAACTTCCTGATTTCCAATGACTTTTACTTCCCTCTGTGCCCATGTGTGCCCTTAGTTTGTTGCAACTTATTAGCGAGTACATGTGACGTTTGTTTTTTTGTTCTTGAGATACTTTTACTTTATTGCAGCACAATTCACAATTGCAAAGATATGACCCCAACCTAAGTGCCCATCAATTAATGAGTGGATGCATATGTGCAAATTTACACCTTAAACTCCATACACCTTCAGAAATACTTAAAATTTCAAACATTGCACAACAGAAGAAGATACACCTTGACCTGTGTATATGTTGTTGGTGATGGTGGAACGACAACCAGTCACCAGATAGTTTCCACTAAGAGATGGGATCTTTTCCTCAGTAACACTGCTCAAGAGTCATCTTTTAGAAACACACGGACAAGATTCTGATTTTTAGCAACTTTGTTTTGTATAAGACAATTCTCTGATGACATTGATTACAGTTTGTCTTAAAAATAAAGGTCCTTCTAATTATTGTTTAGACTAGGGATGTCCAGGTTGAAAGAAGGAGAAACAGAGAGAAAGAAGAAGAAAGAGGAAAGGAGAGCAGAAGAAACAGGTATCGTGACCCTGAGGCCTGAGGAACATGGAGCTAATTGCCCATTGGGATTTTGAACCTGGGCTACTGAACCATCCAAACATAACAGGAAAATTTTATATTAATTAAAACGTACATGAGTGTTATAGTTTGTCTTCTATCCAGAATGATGTCATTTGAGATTTCCTCTTTTTTCAGTTATCTTTTGTACAGCAGACCTCTGAGTTACGGGTTCTATTGTACTTACCTGTCTCCACTCAATGCAGAGTCACAATAAAACTACAATCCCTTAAATGCATGCCGTCTTGAAACCAGTAATTACTAAATTCAGAGTGCTGGTAAAAAAGGTTTATTTTCCATATACCTTTCCCACATCCAAATGAATACTTCTGCCTGATCTGAATTTGGCAAGAGCTGATCAGGCAGTTACATAACCCTCCATTTGCCTACATATGTCCCCATTGGCACTTACTGCCAGGATAAGCACAATTTAGACCAGGAATTTGCAGAGTCAGTACTAAAAATCAGCGAGTTAGCAGCAGGGTCAGTTCTTGGTAAAAACCCAGGTCACGGGGGTGGGCAGGGGCAGCCAGAGGTCAAGGTAACCGAGAGCCAAGTGGGGCAGATGCCAAAGCCACGGTCAAGAACCAGAGCCAAGAAATCATCCGGAGCCCAGGAAGCGTCAGCAATGACACAAGACAGGAAGCCATCTCCAGAGGGATCACTTGCTCCAGGATGCTCCAGGAAACTTTTGCAAGTTAACATGCTTGAGCCAACTCCAGTTCTATAACATGGTTAAGGAGCTACCCTAACAAGAAAAGCCCAAGCTGACAGCATATCTTTCTGTGTTGTCCTGGACAGTTAAAATGGTTATTTTTTTCTCTGTCAATGAACACAGTCAAATAGATCATTTTATATATTCCTTGCTTTTTCCTTCAAACAGTTAATTTCAAATTCATCTGGATCATACTATATTTATTTTTGGACATCTCTCCTGCACCTACTGGTGGGTTGCACAGATTAGATACTTGATGAAATATTTGTGGACTAAATTTGCTTTCACTTCTAAGTTTAGAGAGGTCATTTTGTGTAGATGCAGCTCAACTATACTAGAAGGTGGCAATTTGGTATCGAGTATTTTCGCACTAGTTATCTTGGGAATTACTTACGTTGTCTGAGCCTCAGATGCCACCTCTGCAAAATATGGCTAAATAACACTTTTCCACTTGAATATTAGAAAGTTAGACTAAAACATTACCCTATAGTCATAAAATGAAACAGACTTTTTTTGAATTATAAGAGAGATCTACACTAGGAATTATATTCTAGTCCCAAATCTTCCAGCATGAAGCTGTGTAGCTGTGGAAAATCATAGAACCCATTTACATGTTAGGATATAATTCCATTTTCACAGATTGAGTATTGAAAAACTTTACTATAAGCAGGATCATTAACCCCAATCACTTCAATGAAATGCCTAAGATATTCCCTACATCATTGTGGACCCCTAGATCTTAGACAATTTTACCTTAACTCTATAATTTACTTCAAAAGTGGCAAAGTATGTTGAGGATGTATGACAGTGTAAAATTCCCTAGAAAGAAATTTCTGGAAGAAGGACACATGTAGAACATTCAAATTAATTGTTAAACGAACTGAAGTTCAAGTTCAATGATGCCAATTTCATGATGGCATGTTGATCTAGGCATACCTGTATTTCTTTTTTTTCTAGATGCTATTTCATTTACCAACAAAAGCTATTTTTCTTTGCATGTAAAAAAATGGAAATAAAAGATATTGTATGAAGACATGTACTATCAACGGATGAGAAGTTGAAGAATTTCTTGTTGATTACAAATGATTATCACTAATTATTGAACTCAAGCAAAAGAGAGCTTCCTTAAACATTAGAAGTAATATTTTTTTTTAACAAAAAACTCAAAACTCAGGATGCAAAGACAACTTGCAAGGGAGACCATGGGGGAGATTACACCATAACTTTAGGAGCTTCCCCACTCCTAGACAAATAATGCAACTATAACGGCAATGTCTACTCCACGCTTAGATTAGCTTGATCTCTAGAAAAGTGGGGCTTTTGCCAAAGCAGACTTTGATTACTGGGAGGAGAAAAAGAAAAGACAGATACTGCTTCCACCAACTTTCGCCCCAACAAACATGTAGGATAAAATGACTTTGCACAGCAAAGAAATCTTTCCCTGTAATCTGACTGGTGGTAACTAAAGTTCAGGCCAAACCAGACGCTCCTAATAATCTGCGATTAGAGAATTGAAACTGATTAGTTTAGAAAGAAGACACTGGGGACACTGCTAAAGAACTTTGAAGACCCCACCACAGCTGGGAGAAGGTTGGTTTTTTAAATCATTAGTACCTAGTTTTCCCCTACTTAAAAACATAAAAACAAACAAATAACAAAGTATTGATATGGCCAAAATATATACCTGTAGCAATACCAGCTGATTCTGTAGCTGAGAGAGGAGGGTCAGCACACTGGCCTGCCAACAGACACGCCCAGACTCCAGGCTCAGCACCTCATTGAGAAAGTCCACACCAGTGGAAATAGTTGGATTCTATCCCATCCAATCTACAAATTGGCACTGCTGTCAGATAATGTGACATTGGAAGTCACTCAGGTTCCTGAAAAGAAGCTCAAACAAATACATTAAGTGCCATTTCTCAATATTAATACAAGAAATTACTAAGAGTTAGTATTCTCAGTGGAAATTGAGAATATATCACATCTATAAATCGAGAGCAAGTTACTAAGACAAGGCCGGGAATCATGGCTCATGCCTGGGAGGCTGAGGCAGGAGGATAGTTTGAGCTCAGGAGTTCAAGACCAACCTGATCAAGACCAAGAGCCCATACTTACAAAAAAAAAAAAAGAAAGAAAGAAAAGAAAAAAATTAGAAAAATTAGCTGGGCATTGTGGCAGGAGGATTGCTTAAACCCAAGAGTTTGAGGTTGCTGTGAGCTGAGTTAACACCATAGCATTCAGCATTCTAACCTGGGGCAACAGAGTGAGATTATACCTCAAAAAACAACAACAAATATAACAAGACACTATGAAAAATGAATCAAAAGAGAATCAGAAGAATTTATAAATATAAGTGTTGAAATTTTAAGACATTCAGTCTGAGAATAGAAATATGTAATAAATTCGGACTTTTTTCCCCTTCTCTTTTAGTAGATGTGAGGGGAGGGAAGGGGAGGGAGGAGGCCACGAGGAGGGAGGGTACTTGGGGAGATCCAACCTAATGTGAATAATGCAATGACACATTTCTATACTATTAAGAATAGAGTATAAATGTTTTTGCCACATCAAATAGGTAAGCAAGGAGATGGTTATATTAATCAATTAGATGTAAACATTCCACATTGGATATGAAATCAGCACATTGTACCTCATTAATGCATTCATGTACACAGTTATGATTTAATAAAGAATTAAAAAAAAATCCATCCTCATGTTTTCTGTACTTAAACTTCTCCCAGAGAAAGTTACTTGATAGCAACAATAAAATTAAAATAGAAATTAGTATTTTAAATAAAAATAATTAATAAAAGTGAGCTGCTTTTTCAAAATACTAATAAAGCAAAAACTTTCTTATAAGTATACCCAAGAATATAGAAGGGAGAGGGAAAGAATTACCTATGGAGACAAAGATGAAAAGGTTCAAATATAAAGATTAAAGTGTCATACAGAAATAAAGTATAACATTATACCAATAAATTTGTAAATGCAAATGTATTACTGGAAAATATAAATGATCAATCTCATCTCACAAAATATTTATGAAGCTTGAATAGATCAATAACAAAGGCACCAGACTCATGAAACTTTATAGGCAATCCTTCCAACAAGTTTTTTATTTTTCTCCAGAGCCTAGCAAAATATGAGGCCTTTCAGATACTCTTTAAAAAGCTGCTATAATTCTAATATCCAATGAACAAAGACAGAATAGAAATTATGATATATCAATATCACTTATACATATAGATGATTTATTAATATCCTAAAGATAAGTATTAGTTTATGAATTCCAACAGAAGTAAAGGAAGATTGTACAAAATACAAGTAGTGTTGATTTGCTCCCTAAATTAAAAATAGCTCAATATTGAGAAACTATAGCAATGTAATTCATTATATTACTTGCTAATGGAGAAAAATTATAATTGGTAAAATAAGGCATTTAATAAAATTAATTATTTGTTACTAATCAATACCTATAAATTTCACTTCTGTAAGCCCTTGCCAGTGCAATTTGTCAAGAAAATAAGTTATATTAAGTTACAAGTATGAAATGAAAAATAAATATCTTATAAAATTTATCTGACTGGGAGGCCTAAAAGTATTAATTGAAAATACTTAGAATAAAAAATATTTTAGTAGATTTCTCATCTTTTAAAATATATAAAAATAATAGCACAACATTTGACCAAAAAGAGTAAA
Organism: Loris lydekkerianus; assembly: GCA_963574355.1. Classification (NCBI taxonomy): domain Eukaryota; kingdom Metazoa; phylum Chordata; class Mammalia; order Primates; family Lorisidae; genus Loris; species Loris lydekkerianus. The sequence continues at coordinate 14,604 of CAUYPK010029769.1, forward strand.
TTATAGCACATTAGAGGTATTTATTAAATTCTACATAGTATGTAAAGTTAGATCTCACATGAAATAAACAGTTTCAAGATAAAGAGTAAAAACAGCATACATTTAAAAACACAAAACACTCTCAGATGAAGACAGACGAATGGCTGACAAACATTTGAAAACATGCTCATCATCCCTGATTGTCAGAAAAATGGAAATCAAAACCACCATGAGATTATCACCTAACCCCGCTGAGAATAGCCCACATCACCAAGTCTCAAAGCTACAGATTCTGGCATGAATGTAAAGAGAAGGGAGAACTTTCAGAATGCTGATAGGACTGCAAACTAATAATCTTTTTTGGAAGGAAATATGGAGATCCTCAAAGAACTCACATTAGATCTCCCATTTGATCCTGTAATCCTATTGCTAGACATCTGTCCAGAAGAAAAAAAAAATCCATTTATGTTTGCCCTAGACTGTTTATCGCAGCTCAGGTTACAATCTCCAAAACATAGAAACAGCCTAAATGCCCAAAAATGGATTAACAAGCTGTGGTATATGTATACCATGGAATACTATTCAGCCATTAAAAAAGGTAGAGACTTTACATGTTTTGTATTAACCTGGATGGAGGTGGAACACATTCTTCTTACTGTGTTCTTTTCACATCACAAGAATGGAGAAGCAAGAATCCAATGTACTCATTCTAATATGAAGCCAGTACATGATCTAATACAAGTGTGAGGTAGGAGAATGAGGGGCAAGTGGAGAGAAGGAGGAGGGAAGGGGTTGGGAGTTGGGATGTGCAGCACACCTCTTGTGGGTGGGGCACAATTATAAGAGGGACTTTACTTAACAACCGCAATCAGTGTAGCCTAATTCTTTGTACCCTAAATGAATCCCAAACAATAAAAAAAAATAAAAAATAAAAACACAAAACAAAATGAATAATTGGAAATACAGATCTTGTACAATGGAAAGAGAAAATACTGTAAAGCAACCATTTGCCAAAATATTACAATAAATTCAGTACAGATTCAATCAAAATTGCTTCTGTATTTTTTGAAAGTATTTTTTTCTAACTTTTTCTAAACACGGCACCCAACAGTAAATCATTGGTATTAGCAATAAAACGCTGTTAGAAATAGACATTTAAAAAACTACATCAAATCATGTTATCTCCCCCTGAAAATACACCTGTGGCTGCTTTTTGCTTAAATCCAAATTCTTTACCATAGCAAACAAGACAATTAAACCCTACCCCCAGCTCATTTCAGTGTTCCTCCCGCACACAGTACTGCAATCACCTCCCTTCCTGGGGTTGGCAAAATAATCATGGGCCTCCAAAAGTGCTCATGTCCTCATCCTTGAAACTTATAAATATTAGGTATGTTAAGTTACATGTCAAAAGGGAATTAAGTTTCCCATAAGGTACTAAGATTGTTAATCAGTTGACCTCTTCCAAGAGCACACTGTGTACATCAGTCTTGTGACATTCCACCTTATTTCTTTTATGGAACTCAGCACAATTTGTAACTACATTTTCTCCTTGTTTGTTTATTATGGTCTATCTTCTTCACTAGTTTCAAATAAACAAGAGCATTATCTTTTTCGTTCCATGTTATTTTCCCAGGTCCTCACATAGTGTCTGACACTTACAGAGGATTACGTGAATTAATAAATATAGCTTGAGTCCAGTATCATATACCAAAACCAGACAATGACACAACAAGAAAAGAAAACTACTGAGTGATAAGCCGATGAACATAGGCAAAGAATTTCTCAACAAAATACTAGCAAATCAAATCCAACAGCACATCAGAAAGACAGTATACCATAATCAGTAGGTTTGATACAAGGGATTCAAGGATGGTTCAACACAGGAAAATTAATCAATGTGATGCATCACTTAGAATCAAAGACAAAAACAATATGATCATCTCAATAGATGCAGAAAAAGCATTTGAAGAAGTTTTGAATCTTATCATGATAAATGTTCTGAATAAACAAGGCACTGAAGGAGCATCATACAGGCCACATATGACGAGAACACAGCCAACATCATACTTAGCTGCAACAAGTTTAAAGCATTCCCCCCTAGTGGAACTAGACAAGAATGTCTGCTATCTCCACTCTTAACACAATACTGGACGGCCTCATCACAGCAATCAACTAACAGAAAAAAAAAAAAAAAAAAAAAAACATCCGAATTAAAAATGAAGAAGTCAAATGAACCCTGTTTGCTGATGATATGTAGAAAACCCTAAAGATTCCATCAATAAAACTCCTAGATTTGAAAAATTAATTCAGTAAAATTTTAGTATACAAAAACCAACATATAGACATATCAACATATAGAAATAAGGGGCATTTCTACACACCCATAACATTCTATGCAAGAACTAAGTCAAGAGGACAATTTTATTTATAGTAGCTAGAAAAAAAGTACCTAGGAATCTATTTAACCAAGGAGGTCAAAGATCTCTGCAAGGAAAACTATAAAACACTGATTAAAGAAATTGTGGATGACACAAACACATGGATACTTCCCCCCACCGCCACACATGGACCAGAAGACTTAATATTGTTAAAATGACCACACTGCCTAAAGCAATTTACAGGTTCAGTGACATCCTTATCAAAATACTAATGTCATTGTTCACAGAATTAGAAAAAAAATTCTGAAGTTCATATTAAACCAAAAAAAGAGCCCAAATAGCCAAAGCATTTTAAGCAAAAAAGACCAAATCTGGGGGTATCACATTGCCTGATTTCAAATTATACTACAAGGCTATTGTAACCCAAGTATCATGTTGCTGGCATAAAAAATAGATACGCTGATCAATGGAGCAAAATAGAGAACACAGGAATAAAGCCACATACTTACCGTTAACTGATCTTTAACAAAGTCAGTGAACAGTATTGAGAAAATTGGATAGCCATGTGCAAAAGAACAAAACAAACCCCCGTCTCTCACCATATACAAAAATAAACTCAAGATAAATTAAGGACTTACATGTAAGAGCTAGAACTAAAAAAATTCTGGAATAGAACCTAGAGAAAATTCTTCTGGACATTGGTATAAGCGAACTCATGACCAAGAGTTCAAAAGCATAAGAAACAAAAATTGACTTAGGGACTTAATTGAACTACAAAGATTCTGTCAACAAAAGAAATAATCAACAGAGCAAGCAGAAAACCTTCAGAAAGGGAGAAAATATCTACAAACTACACAACCAGCAAGGAATTAATGTACAGAAGTTACTAGGAATTTAAACAACCTACCCACAACAGAAAACAAATAGCCCCATTAAATTGTGGGCTAAGGATGTGCATGGACATTTTTCCAAACAAGACAAACAAATGACCTGTAAGTGTATAAAAGAATGTGCAACATCACTAATCATCATAAAAATGCAAATTAAAACCATAATTGCTATTAGTAAATACATAAAAAGTAAAAGATGTTAGTGTGGATGGGCAGAAAAGAGAACTCTTATATGTTGTTGTTAGAAACGGGCCTACATGGTTTTCCACCCTACCTTCTTCCCCTGCTACCCTTATTTACCCTTCACCTTTGGGCCCTGTATCCTTAAAAAAGGTTAGAGGCAGTTAAATCAGGTCGAGGTCCTGTATCACTGGCCCATTAACCAAGTATCTAACTATTATTCTTCACTGCCCTCCATAGCACCAATGACGGGTAAGATTCCCAAAACTGGGACAACCTAAGACAGGATATGGAGAGGCTTCACGGTGGACTACATTCATAGTACCCAAACACGGGTAAGATCACTCTGCGTTCAGTCAACCTAAGACAGGGACCAAACCATTGATGTTTGTATCCCCATGATGGGTAAGACTGTAACTGCAAGAGCAGGCAACCTAAGACAGGGGCTATGTTTTTCCACCATACAAAAAACAAAAGAGGGAATTGTTGGGCCCTGCCATGTGCCTGAGGCCTAGTGCAACTTCCCGAGCCTGACTAGAAGCAGATCCATTGAGCTACTTCCGCGTAGCAATGACCCAGCAAGGCCCGGCCTGAAACTGCCTCTACCTAGATACAGCCAATGTGGTACCATGCCACTGGCCCGACCCTGTCACGCACCTCTTCCCCCACCTTCTTTCCCCGTCCCTTCTCTCACAATAAAAAAACAAAAAAAAAGAAAACATTGACAGAAATAGAAGTTTCATTGAGATTCACCTGAAGCATTCCCTGCTTTGGATGAGTATCCTCAACTCTAAGTGTTCATATCTGAGAGTCCTTTTGTTCTGCTCTGTTTAATATTCTGTCTTGTCCATGTGGCTGAAAGGCAAATTTATTCTGAATTGAGCTCCAATATTTCACTGAAATTGCATTGAGTTTATTTTGTTTTATTAGAAATAAGGTCAACTGCAATATTTTTGTTACCTTATTAGATTGGTATTATTCCTTGGTAAATTGTTTTAGAGCCACATAATACCTGCTCCAATGGTCTATCTGCTATTCTAGGGTCTTGAATACTGTTTGTTTGTAAGAAGAAAAGTATATAGGAGGAGGAGACGTATAATTTCACTAAGTCATACTTGATCTTATTCCAGAGGTTGAAGGGCTTAGAATATTTCCTCAGATCATAGTTGATTGAATGAGCACTGTCAGGCATTACCATTTTAAAAACTAGAAATGACTTCCTCCTCAGCATTGCCTTTGTCTTCCAGATAATTTTTTTATTTAGTTCCACCTGCCCAGAATCAGAAGGTTTTTATGGCCCTCGATTGGTGATGGTTGACCTTTAGCTTAACATTGGATTCACCAAGATATAGGAGAGTCGTTCTCATAGGTCATTCTGTTTTCATGAGATGTTCTTCTTTTACAACTATGTGTTTTACATGCTAAGCACTGCTTCCTTAATGTCCTCTCATTATAAGGAGAAATTGTATTCTTATAATTTTCTACCTGGAACAATTACAAGAGGGAAAATTTGGAATAGGAGTGGCCACTTTGGGAGCTTTTGACATAAGTAAGATTGTTCATTTGAGGAGTATCTTAGAACAAAAGCAAAGAAACCCTTATTAGAAGACTTATTTTTATAATATCATTTTCCTTAATGTGATAGACATCCCCTACTTTTTTACACATGGCAGCATTGCAGATTAATACATTCTGGCTTTTTAACTGTACATGATAAAATTTTCAAGAACATAAGTTATGTCAAATGCAGTTGTGTGGCACTCTCTTTTGCATGTATATGTGTCAAATATCTTTTTCTACGTCTAAACTTTCTTCTCTTTATTGCAGAGAAAACATAATTAGTCTTTTACAATGATAACATCATATTTGTCTGGAGGTGGCTTCCTTTCATTTTCTCTCCTTTACTCTTTCTCTTGCTTCTTTCTGGTGAAACTTTAAAGATTAATCAAAAAACTAATACACTTGTTTGCATGCACTCCAGGGATATCTAATCTAGATAATGAAAATTGTCTAAAAGTTAAAGAAAAACACAAAGTTTTAAAATGCTGTTTCTTTTTATGGACACTGAAAATTACATTTACATAATAGCTTTTCTTACTACTGCTATAAGATAATAAGAAAAGGCTTTAGTTTTGCATGGCTCAGAGTCTTTATAAAATTAGTTTGCCATATAAAAATGTTACCACAATATCTTTAGTTTGTTGAAGATGAGGGTTAAATTCCTTGTAATTAAAATTTCCTATATTTCCCACATTGATTTGATGAGTTAAAAAATCATTGCTTTCACAAATTGTTTAAAAGTAAAAATTATGGTATAAAATTGTGTTAATTATAGATAATAATGGTCATTTAAAAGGTTGAATTGTACTAAATTCTGGGAAGATTAAAAATAGGTACAAAATTATTTAACATTTTAATTTATTTTTATTTCTTAAAATGATAATAGATTACATAGATTAACAAAATATGAATAGGGTTTTGGATGGTATTTCAAATGCATATATGTGTATGTATGTATGTATTTTTATTTTAAATTTTTGTAACTGTATAATAGTTGTATATATTTATGGATACATGTGATATTTTGATATCAGCATAGAATATGTGCTGATTAAATCAGGATAATATCTATCACTTAATGCATTCATCTTTTTTGTCTTAGGAACATTCCAATTTCACTCTTAGTTATTTTGCAATATATAATAAAATTAATAAGTAAAAATTAATAATATCTAATAAAATATTCTTAACTCTAGTCACCCTATGGTGCTACCAAACACTAGATAACATTCCTTTTACCTAACTGTATTTTTGTATCCCTTTACCATCTCTTTAGTCCCCGTTTACACTATCCTTCCCAACTTCTGAATACTATCATTCTACTCTTCATTTATATGAGATAATTTTTTGTAGCTCTGAAATATGAGTCCGAACATGTGATATATATATATATATAGGTGCCTGGCTTATTTCCCTTAATTTAATGTCCTCCACTTCCATCTATATTGCTGATAATAATAAAATCTCATTCTTTCTGAGGGCCAAATAGTATTTTATTGTGTATATTTACCACATTTTCTTTATTCATTCATCAACTGATGGACACTTACTACTGTTGCAGTAAACATGGTAGCACAGATTTCTTTTTGATATAATGAATTCCCTCCTATGGAAATATACCCAGCAGTGAGATTGCTAGATCATATGGTAGTTGAATTATTTGTTTTTGCAGGAACTTCCATATTGTCCTCCATAGTGGTTATACCAACTTACATTCTCACCACAGTGTACGAGAGTTCCTCTTTCTTCATTAGCATCTATTATTACCTGTCTTTTTTTTTTTGCAGTCTTTAGCCGGGGCTGGGCTTGAACCCACCACCTCCAGCATATGGAGCCGGCACCCTACTCCTTGGAGCTACAGGTGCCGCCCTTTTTTGCTAAAAGCCATTTTGACGGTGGTAAGATGATCTCTCATTGTGGTTTTGGTTTGCATTTTTCTGAAGAGTAGTGATGATGAGCATTTTTTCATATACCTGTTGAGCATTTATGTATATTCTTTTGAGGAATGTCTTTTCAAAATTTTGCTCACTTTTTCATCAGATTATTGGACATTTTTATTGAATTGTTTTATCTCCTTGTATATTCTTGTTCTTAACCTGTTTTCAGATGGTAGTTTGCAAATATTTCTCCCATTCTGTGCGTTGTCTCTTCATTGATTGTTTCCTTTGCTGTGAAAAACATTTTAACTTGATGTGATCCCATTTGTCCATTTTTGTTTTGGTTGGCTGTGTATTGGGAGTATTGCTCAAGAAATATTTGCTGAGACCAGTGTCCTGGGACATTTCCCCAATGTTTTCTTCAAGTAGTTTCATAGTTTTAAGTCTCACATTTAAGAAACACAACATACTAAAACATATGAGATACAGAAAAAGCAGCACCAAGAGGGAAGTTTATAGCAATAAAAGCCTACATCAAAAAACTTAAAGGGAGAGGAGGCAGAGAATGATGTCTAAAAATAAAACCCTTCAATAATTGTATCCCCAAGGAATACCAAATTAAACAACTATCCATGCCAGAAAGTACCACCATGAGAACCAAAAAATCAGGTGAACAATCACAGTATATGGTTTTAACATAATGTCAAGGAAAGAGGCATTGAAAAGTGTAGGAAAGAGAGTCTCAGTCTCGGATTGCTGAGACCACTCATCCTACAGTTACACATAGCACAGCAGAGAGAGAGAATCTGTATGCATAGGAGACAGAGAACAAAGTGAGTGTGGGATTTTGAATTGGAACTCAGTGCTTCCCTGTCACAGCAGAACATGACACAGAGTGGAATTCTTCTGGTGCACATGGATGGATAATTTAGGTTGTCCCTGAGCCAAAGGGGAATCCTCAATCTCAGCAGAGGAACTCAAATCCTGTCTGGCTTTACCACACACTTGATAAAATGGCATGAGGTCCAAAATAAATTTTAGTGGCAGTAAATCCCCAAAACTAGAGTCCTTGGGCAATCTCTGGTGTTGCTTTGGTCTTGGATTCAGTGTATTATGGTGCAGCCTAGTGAATCACTGGCTGCATTGACCTAGGAGTACCTATATCACCTTTCTTCCAACTCCAGATAATACAGTTCATGAAGAGATTCCTTAAACTTGAAAGAAGTAGAAGGAAGAGTACAGAGGACTTTGTCTCGCAACTTCAGTATCAACTTAGCCAAAGTACACTCAATTTTAGCCAAAAGAATCAGGAAGGAATTCAGCCAAAGTAAAGTAAAGCACCAGGCAGACTCCTGCAGCACCCATTTACAGGCCTTTGCTCCTACATGGCATTTTTAGACATACCATGGGGCAGAAGAGAATCTGCCAACCTGATGGATGAACCCATTTCCATGCTGACTAAAGAGGGCTTCTTTAACCTTGAATAAACTTAATAGTAATCAGGCAGTAGTACCTAGAGTCCTTGTGTGAGCTAGTATTGGGCTAGTCTGGAAGGCCCTGGGCTTTAGGTGTGAACCAGCCCAGTGCAGCTGTGGTGGCTATAGGAGTACTTATGCCACCCTCCTCTCCTTTATCTTCCGGAAGCTCAGCACAGAGACAGACTTCTGATTGGGGGAAAAAGAAGGAAGAGAGTGGAAATTGTCTGGTAACTCAGGGTATGATTTTCTCACTTTCCTATACTCATCAGAGCTGTTTACCTAAGAGTATGCAAGAGTTGCAGTATTCTTGGGGTTAAGGTACCCCCTAGCTTTAAAATTAATAATCACATTCAACACTTAATTGTCCTAACACTCAATCCCCCTTGAATTCTTGGAAAGCTTTATTAAGAAGGATGAGCACAAACAAGTCCGGATTTCAAAGATTGGAATTAATACTAAGTCTTCATTGTCCACAAATTGACAAAGATTCGCAAGCATCAAGAACATCCAGGAAAACATAAGCTCCCCAAATGGACTAAGTAATGCACCAGTAACCAATAAAGTGATATTGGAACCACAAATAAAATCACTATAGGGATGGAGTTATGTGACTTTTCAAACAGATAATTCAAAATAGCTGCTTTGAGGAAGCTCAATGAACTTCAAAACAACACAGAGAAAGAATTCAGCATTCTATCAGAGAAATTTAACAAAGAAATTAAAAAAAGAAAATTAATCAAACAAATTCTGGAGCTAAAAAATTCAATTAACAATTTAAAAACTTCATCAGAGTCTCACAACACCAGACTTGGTCAAGAAGTAAAATTAATAAATGAGCCCAAATACAGTCTTTATGAACATACACTGACAGAGGAGAAAAAGAAAATAAAAAGGATGAAGCACACCTACAAGATCTGGAAAATAGTCAGAAATGGGCATATATAAGACTTACTAGCCTTAATGATAATTTAGAGATGGAGAGATTGAAGCAGGCATTTTATTCAAAGAAATAATAAAAAAGGAACTATCCAAACCTAGAGAGAGAGAGATATGAATATCCAGGTATAAGAGGCTCAAAGAACACCTAAAAGATTCAACCCAAATGAGGCTACCTGAAGGCATATAATAATCAAACTCTAAAAGGTCAAAAATAAACAAAGGATCCAAAATCAGCAAGAGGAAAGAACCAAATAACATAAAAGGAAGCCCAATATGTCTGGCAGCAAACTTTTTGGTAAAAACGTTACAAGCCAGGAGGAACTGGGGTGACATTTTCAAAGTGCTAGAAGAAAAGCTTCCAATGTAGAATTTTATACCCGGATAAACTATATTTAAACAGGAAAGTGAAATAAAGGTTTTCAGACAAGCAAAAGCTGAGGGATTTCATCAGTATTCATATAGAATATTCTAGATTGTAATTGTGGTCTGTAAACCACTATTATCTTCAGTAGAAATACTAAAAAAACAAAAACTATCAAAAACAGTAACTGCAACAATTTGTTAATAAATAAGCAATATAAAGATAAAAAAGAAAAACAGAATAAAAAATAAGGTGATAGAGTGAAAATGTAGAATTTATTAGTTTTCACTTTGCTTTCCCCCACTTTTTAGTGATAAGAATTAAGTTGTCATTAGTTTAAAAGAATTGATTATGGTATTTGCAAGGCTTATAGTAATTTCAAAGCAAAAACCTATAATACATATAAAAATATTAAAAGCATGAAATTAAAATATATTACCAGGCAAAATTACTTAGAAAGGAAGCCATGATTTTTATACCTTAACTTCTCCTGGTCTATAGGAAAAATAGTTGGCTACTTTGGTTAAAGATTATAATTACTATGAGGGGTTAATTATTCTAGGTAAATTGCCATGGAAAAATACAAATATAGTAGAACCTCCATAGTTGACCACTTTCATATGCTGGCCAGTTCTTTCAGTTGACCTAAGTTTATAGACCAGACATGCACACTTGTACTGCCTAGTTCCTTATGTTGACCTCCTCCGTATGTTGACCAGTTTGTTACACTCCTTTGGGTGGTTAACTTATAGAGGTTCTGCTGCATGTATACAAGATAGTCATTAGTAGTTCCTGAGATTCTTTTTTTATAAAAGTTGTTTATATTAATAAGTTAAATCTAATATGATGTATGTTAATAGTTTGATTTAATATTGATAAATTAATTATATTTTAAAATTATAGTTAAAAGCTTTAAAATTTTACCTATTTGTACATTTATATATCTGTAGTGCCTAAACACATACATATCAAGTATATCTATAAAGTCTTTACCATAAATTGTTGCCTGAATCATATACCAAAATTGCAAAAATTGGGGCAGAGTTGCAATTACTAATATAAACTAAGAATAAAGAAAGTTTCAAGGGGAAAAAAGGCTATATTTATGAATCAAAAGAGCAGAGAAATCTAGGAAAATAAGAACTGAAAATATTCCTTGCAATACAACAGGCACTGGTGAGGTTTGACAAAGTACATTTATTAGAGTGATAGGTGCTAGAATTTCACTGAATTTTGGAATATGTGGGCTATAATCACATGTAGAGAAAATACAAATTAATTTTTCCTTAAATATATTTTGATATTAGTAATATAGAATCAGCACAGTAGCTAGAAGGAGATTTTTAAATTTATAGTGTAAATAGCATTAATTTATTGTTCTCTCAGATTTACACAGAAGTGTAATTATGAGCCCTGTTTTGAAGATTCAAGCTTGGCTTATATGGAGTATAGTTGATAATACAAGCTCATCATTGTTTTCAAAGTAAGCATTATGATCATCTATACATCAATATATAGTTTACAATGCACCATTATACCTGTTACAAAGTGTCTTAAGATGTTGGTGGAAATTTTGTGGAACATCTGTGTTGATGTGTTCTGATTATATTCTATAGATGACATTTTGTATAGGCAGGTAACAACAAATGCTTCATTCAATACTGTTAGAATTTTTTTGTGGACACAACTCCTGGTGATGGTAATACTCTTCCTTTTTCTCCTCCAGCTTTATTGAGGTATACTTGTCAAATAAAATGGTATAGATTTGAGGTATATAATGTGGTGATTTGACATATACATTGTAAAATGATTACCACAAAAATTAGTTAACACATACAGCATCTCGCATAGTTATCATCTTTTTGTGTGGCAAAAGCATTTAAGATCTACTCTCTTAGCAAATTTCAAGTATTCAATACAATATCATTAAATATAGTCACCATGCTGTACGTTGAAAAGTGTAGGCTCCAAAAGCACAAAGAAATAAGCAGGACTACATCAAACTAACAAGCTTCAGCACAGCCAAGAAAACAATAAACAAAATAAGAAGGCAACATATGGAATGCAAGAAAATATTTCAAAACACGGCATCTGATAGAGTTAAAATCCAAAAAGTATAAGTAACTCATATAACTTAATAGCATAAAACACATCAAATAATTCGAAAATGTGCGAAGGACCCAAATATACATTTTTATAAAGAAGACAAAAAATGGCCAATAGGTGTATTCCTATTGCTTGATATATGCTCAACATCACTAATCATCAGGGAACTGCAAATCAAAATCACCATGAGATAATTACCTAACAACCTTTAGGTTGGCTATTATAAAAAACAAAACAAAAAAGAAAAGAACAAAAGATAACAAGTGTTAGCAAGGATGTGGAAAAAAGCATATGCTTGTCCACCAATGGAGAGAAAGTAAATTGGTGCAGTTATTATGAAAAACAATATGAAGTTTCATTAAACATTAACAATAGAACTACTATATGATCCAGGAATCCCACTTGTGAAGAAAACAAAAACCAGTATCTTAATGGTATGTGTACTTGGATATTCATTATAGCATTATTCACAACAGCCTAGTCATGGGCATAACCTAAGTGTGGATGAATGGATAGTTATAGAAAATGTGCTATATACACAATGGCATATTCTTCAGCCATAAAAATTTCCTGCTATTTGTGACATAGATGAATCTTGATGACATTATGCCACAGTGGAATAAATGAGACAAAGATAAATACTATATGATATTCATAATGTGAAATCTAAAAATGTCAAGACTTAATAGAAACAGATCTATAAAGTCTTTACCACAAATTGGTAAACAGATCTTTCAGGGGCTGAGGCTTGGAGGAAATGGGGGGAATAGGGTGAAAGTATAATTACTCTTCAAGGAATGGTATTAGCATACAACCACAAGTCAGTAACATGCCAGAAAAAATTACTTATGCGGCTAAGAACAATTGAAAGGAATATTTGACTCAGCAGTAGCAAGTTTGTATGGAAGAAATTTTGATAAAAGTATAGAAGCCACAGAAACTTCATTAGCACTTATATGGAAGGAGTAGAGTATAATTTAGAAAGAGTGCAGAGTTTATAGAGTTAGCTAGAATTTGACTTTAATCATAGCATAGATAATTAATAGTTTGGTAACCTTGAAGTAGTTCGTTAACTTCATTGAGTTTCACTTACTTTGCTGGGTTGTGTAAGGATTGCATACAGTGTATAATAAATTACTTATCATGGGGCCTAGCTCACATCAATATACTGTAAATACTAGATGTCACTTTTTTGGTGGTGTAAACACTATTGCTATTCCACCTCAGCTAAGTGTAGAATATCAGAATAAAATAAATATGTATCAGAAACTCTATTATCACATTTATTTTCAGTACCTGGACTGTCTGATTGATTTATTCAATCAGCACATATTTCTTGCATGTCTACTATGCACCACATACTGTTCCTGACATTGTGGGATGAATAGTAAGCACAAGAATTAATCATCCATACCCTCTATTGAAGATTACTGTCCACTGGGAAGAGATAGGCATTAAAAAATAAAATGGACTTCATAGGTCATTGAGGTGGCTTAGTTTAAAATGTAAGCTGGAAAGCCATTAGAAGGTTCTGTTACATATTAAAAAAGCTTACTCTGGCTGTTGTGGTTATGCAAACTAAAGTGGGGAAAGGAAGCAATAAGGTTGCTATTGCAGTGATTCAGTTAGTAAATAAGGTGGGCAAGGTCCTAGTGCTAGCAAGAAGTGGTCATATCTTAAATAAAATTTCAAGGTAAAACAAAGAGGATTTCCTGAACGTTTGTACATGAAGTGTGAGAGAAAGCTGAATCAAAAATGGTTTTAGTTTTTGGCCTGAGAAATTGAAAGGGAGAAACTGTCATTAACAGAGATGAGGAAGACTAAAAAGTAATGTAAATTAAATTTCGGACATGTTAAATTTATGGTGCCTATTATATATTCAAGTGGAGATCAGTCAAAGCCACCCCCCAAAATAAGAATTGAGAATAGATTCACAGAGTGAGCCCTAAAAGCACACTACTGTTGAGTTTGTAGAGATAATGTAGGAGCAAATGCCTCATTTGAGTCTTTTCAAGACAGAAAGCGTCTTCTTTCTGGTACTGACTATATATAGTTCTGACTTCTGGAATTGGAAATGTTGAATCACAAATCATTTGTGGAAAATACGATTAATGGGAAAGAGAGAAGTGGGTAAGTATCTGGAAAGGGAGGTATGGTCAAGAGCAGTTTTTGTTGTTGTAAGCATAAGAGAAATAATAGAACTTTTATGTTTATGGTAATAAAATGAGGGGAAAAGATGATGCAGGGGAGAGAAAGTATAATTACTGAAATTATGTCCTCAAGTAGGCAAGAGGAGATAGAATCTAATGTGTAGGCAGAGTTATTTATCATTGCTAGAAGCCCAGAAAGTGAATCCTGAAAAACAGAGAAGAAAGCATCACATACAGGCAAAGATTCACACAGATGGGAGTTGTGATGTTGGAAACTAATAGGATTTATTTTTAGTTTATTTATTTTTTTGAGTGAAGTAGGAAACAAGTTCATCAGTTGAGAGTGGGGCTGATGAAAGAGGTTTAAGTGAGGTCAAAGTATGCAATAGACATGTAGGGAGGAAGGAGAGTGCATAGACTATAATGAGAGAGAAGAGTAAAAGAGTTGGGCACATATGCAAGGGATGAACTGTGGAATTTGAACTTGCTGAGGAGGGAAGTGAAGATGTTAAGAGAGTGAAAGACATGTTAAAATTATAGGATTAATGGATTATAGATTCCTGGGTAGTCAATGATTGTTGGATTCTGAGATACTAGAAGGAATAAATGAGAAAAAAAGAGGTGATATTGAGAGTGGAAGCATAAAACTGTAGTTACTAAGGGCGTTCAGGTAATAACATAGTTTAAATAACATCACCATGGGAGTGACTAGATGAGATTAGGTAGAAGATAATTTCTGGGGAAGAAGAAGATGGAAAATCTAACAATCATGGTATTAAAGTGATTTAAACAATGATTTACATATACTAAACATTTCATTCATTTGATGAGTATAGTTACTATTTTTTTTCTCTCAGAGGAAGCATTGTGTCATAATTGTTAAAAGCATTGGTTTGAAATAAGAGACTTGAATTCATATCCCAGCTCTACCATTTACTAGCACTGTGGTTTAGAAAAAGTTACTTTTATGTTTTGTGAGTTTCAGTGTCTTCAGCTGCAAAAGAGAGATAATAATAATAATACCAATTTAATAAGATTATGGACATTAAATGTGCTCCATAGATGTAATCTGTGGTTAATATAATAGAACATGGATTTAAAGGTGGGTTTGTGCTTTGGCTGGATCTAAAAGAAACGACACTAGTTTAGTGGTGCCAGTAATACACAAGATGCCCAGTTAAATTTGGATTTCAGGTAAATATATACACATACACACCTATATATGTATATATATATATATATATATATATATATGTGTGTGTGTGTGTGTGTATGTATATACACACACATATATATACACAATATTTAGAATATAACTTATCCTAAAAATTATTGCTTATTCATCTGAAATTCAAATTTAACCTGATAGTCTATATTATTATTTACTAAATAGGGCCACCCAAATAGTTTTCTTTTGTGAGCACTCATTTTCTTGGATATTACCTTGAAAAATGTGTCAGAAAATTCATGGACTTGGGTTATGGCTTGCTCTTTATGTGTGAACCAGTGCTTTTGAGAGTCTACTGGGTTGCCATTTGTAATCAATAAAGTAGAAATACTCTGATATTGCAATTTTCAAAAATACCAGTTATATTTCAGTGCTTACTTTGTGCCATATTTGTTGTAATGTGCTTTAATTTCATTAACATATTTAGTACCACCCCTCCCAACAGTCTTATGTAATCAGTGCTATTGATATCTGTGCTATTGCCACTTTAAAGCTGAAGAAACTAAGGTTCAGAAAGGTTAAGTGACCTTTCCTGTGAGAAGAGTTAGTAAATAAGGGAACTTGCACTTGAACTGTAATAGACTAAGTTGTAGTCCCATGGTCTTATGCTCTATGCTACAATCATTGCAGATCATTCTCTAAGAATATACTGTGAAAAATGGACCTTCTTCCCCTGCTACCCTTATTTATCCTTCACCTTTGGGCCCTGTATCCCAAAAAAAAGGTTAGAGGCAGTTAAATCAGGTCGAGGTCCAATATCACTGGCTCATTAACCAAGAATCTAACTATTATTCTTCACTGCCCTCCATAGCACCAATGACGGGTAAGACTCCCA
>CAUYPK010029772.1:0-13244 GCA_963574355.1 Loris lydekkerianus
ATGTATATTCTTTATCTTTGGGATGGAGTGTTCCATATGCATCTATCAAGCACAGTTGTTCTAGGGTCTCATTTAAGTTTGTTATCTCTTTGTTTAATTTCTGTTTAGAGGATCTGTCCAGCTCTTTAAGAAAAGTGTTAAAGTCTCTTATTATTGTGGTGTTATAGGATATTATATTACTCAGACTGAGTAAGGTCTGTTTCAAGAATCTTGGAGGGTTTAAGTTGGGTGCATAAATATTTAGAATTGAACCATCTTCTTGTATTTTTCCCTTGACCATCTTTGTCTTTTTTGACTTTAATTGCATTAAATCCACAAAGCAAAGTATCTGAAAATAAGATTGCAACTCCTCTTTTCTTCTGATTCTGTTTGCCTAAAAAATTGTCTTCCAATCCTTAACTTTGAGTTTTAATTTGTCTTTTGAAGCTAGGTGTGTTTCCTGCAGACAGCAAATGGATGGCTTGTGTTTTTTAATCCAGTGAGCCAATCTGTGCCTCTTCAGTGGGTAATTCAAGCCATTAACATTTACTGAGATAATTGATAAGTGTGGTAGTGTTCTATTTATCTTATTTTGTGAGAGACCATTGCTTAGATTTATCTTTTGCATCAGCATGGAAGTTAAGTTCTGTCCTTTAATTTCTGAGTTCTTACTTTGCTGTTGATCCATTGTGATGGTCAGTGTGTAGAACAGGTTGAAGTATTTCCTGTAGAGCTGGTCTTGTTGTGGTGTGTGGTGAATTTTTTCAATGATTGTATATCTGTAAATGATTTGATTTCCCCATCAATTTTAAAGCTTAGCTTAGCAGGATATAGAATTCTGGGCTGGAATTGTTCTATTGAAGTAGTTTAAAGGTAAATGACCATTGTCTTTTTGCTTGAAAAGTTTCATTAGAGAAGTCTGCAGTCACCCTGATGGATTTGCCCCTGTAGGTCAACTGGCGCTTACTCCTGGCAGCTTGGAGAGTCTTTTCTTTTGTGTTGACTTTGGACAATTTCATCACAATGTGTCTTGGAGAAGCTCTGTTAGAGTTGAGGCAACCTGGGGTTCGATATCCTTCTGAAAGGAGTGTGTCAGAATCTTTGGTGATATTTGGGAAATTTTCATTTATAATATTCTCCAGTATGGCTTCCATTTTCCTAGGGCATTCTTCTTTCCCTTCTGGGATACCTATAACTCATATGTTTGAATGCTTCATAAAATCCCATAGTTCTGGCTCCGTGTCTGTGGCTCAAGTGGCTAGGGCACCAGCCACATATACCTGAACTGGTGGGTTTGCATCCAGCCTGGGCCCGCCAAACAACAATGACGGCTGCAACCAAAAAATAGCTGGGCATTGGGGCAGGTGCCTGTAGTTCCAGCTACTTGGGAGGTGGAGGCAGGAGAATTGTTTGAGCCCAGTAGTTGGAGGTTGCTGTGAGCTGTGATGCCATAGCACTCTACCCAGGGTGACAGCTTGAGGCTCTGTCTCAAAAAAAAAAAAAAGTCCCATAATTCTGTCAGTGAATGTTCTGCTTTCTCTCTCTTCTTTTCTGCCTCATTAACTATCCGAGTTGTCTCAAGAACTTTGTCCTCTACCTCCAAGATTCTTTGTTCTGCATGGTCTAATCTATTATTGATAGTTTCTATTGCATCTTTTAGTTCCCTAATTGACTGCTTCAGTTCCTTCAGCTCTGCTATATTTTTTCTATATTTTTCATATCATTCATCTCTTATTTGATTCTGTTTTTGGATTTCCTTTTGGTTATTTTCCACTTTATCATCAGTTTTCTTCATTGTTTTCAACATCTGTATTCTAGATTCCCCTTCTGTTATTTCTTTTTTTCTTTTCTAAAATGTTGTCAGGATGGCCGAGTGGTCTAAGGCGCTGCGTTCAGGTTGCAGTCTCTTTTCTAAAATGTTATGCCTTTTATTCCTTTTAGTTTATAATGAAATTGGAAAGCTTTGTTTTAAATTAAAATATAGACTGTTTTTTGCTTTTCCTCGCTAATTAAAAATGTGTTTCCAAGGTGTCACCACCATGTAACCAAATCTTGGGGGCATCCATATATCTTCCACACATTGTGTGTTTGTATATTTAGGGTTCATTCAGGTAGTTTAATGTGAAGCTAAAATATCTGGCTCTACATGAGTCTTCAGGAGTGATGGTTTTAATTTTGTGCTGCAGAAATAAGGCCAAATTAATAGGAAAGAGTAGACCTATGAAAATGGTAAGTCTTTAATTTACTAATCCACTACATCTTTGAGAGCAATTTTAGATAAAAATGGTCCACAGGACAAAGTGCATAATTAATGATGAGAAAATTATTCCTTCAAGTCCCACAGTATCATTCTCCCTGCATTAACCATTAGTCTGGAGTCTTATTCATGTGAAAGTGACAGTTACTTCTTGGTTCTGTCCCCTTCATTCCAGTATGTTCAGTCTGCATTTCTGTGAGCCAGGAAATTGTGCGCCGAAAGGTGAAGATTTCCTCTTCTTCAGTAAACATGAAGAATACTTCTGAGTCCTGGCTCAACCCCAAATCATCCATCAGTATTCTGCTGTGTTTCAGCTCACTTTCATGGTGTTGATGCAAAAATAAGCTTGATAGAGGAGTGAACACAGAGCAAATTATACGCACCTTGAAATCATAAAAGTTATCAATGAGGGTTACATATCTCCAAGCTTGAGTCCTCTTTGCCAGTGTAAATTGTGGAATGTTTCTTAAAAATACCATATCAAAATTCTTTGCTATTTCCAAATAGTCACTGGCTCCAAGTGATCTCTCACACAGCTCTTCAAACGTGCAGTTGGCAACAGTTCCATAGGCTTAATTCAGCCGCAGCTCTCTGCCTTGCACTTTTAGAATCCTTGGTCTAGTTAAATCATTTTGTTTCTGAGCCAGCTCATCAAACAACTTATCCATGACAGTCTCCACATCAGCTTCACTTGTGCTGTGAGCTGTTTTGGTGTTTTTGGACTTGGTACTCAGTTGAACTGCCTTGGGAGAGCTTGGACAGGAGTACGGAGAACTTTGGGCATTGTCTAGGGCCCTAGACTGAGTTGCTGAGCTGGATGGAGCTAATAGTGTTCAGCTGTGGGCCACGTGGAGCCATTGTCATTTCTAACATTTCTTTATAGGTGGAATTTCTAACATTTCTTTGTCATTTCTAACATTTCTTTATAGGTGGAATCCTGTGCAGTAGCTACCTCACAGTCTCTTGTGGGGGTTGCTCTGGACTGGTTTTTCATGTTGCCAGGATTTTTCTGCTGATTCTTCCACATGAGTGTTTTCTTTTATTTGTTTCCTTGCCCTAATTTTCCTTTCATTTCCTCTTGCTCTTTAAATTACCATGCCTCTGGACTAGGGTTTTGATGAGTCCTTTTGGTACAGGACCAGAAGGATGAGAAGACTGAGAATCAAGAAGGGAAAAAAGGTTAAAAAAATGGGGGGGGAGATGAAGGAGAGGGAGTGAGTAAAAGGGAATATTGACAAAAAGAAGAGAGGGACAGAAAGAGGGAGACAGAGCAATATAGGTGTACAGTAGGGTACTTTAACCCAACCTTAAAACCCCCCAACCTCTGGGGGTGCCAGGTTGGGAGGTTCCCTTGAGGTCAGCAGCTCTTTTCTACCCTGTTCAGACACAGTACCCCACCACTGCCAAGTAGAGAGAAAAGACAAAAATGCTACAGATCATACCAAAACAAGCAAACAGAAAACTTTACAGGATAAAATTGGGAGAAAAACCAAATAATCGGGGTAGAAACACTAGCAAAAATCAAGTTCTAATTATTAAAGAAGGCAATAATGGAAAATGATATTTAAACTAGAAAAATGAAGAAAGAAAATAAAGACAAAAAAGAAAAATCTAGAGAGAAAATGTTGAAATAAAAAAAAAAACCACAACAACCCCAAACCAAAAACAAAGCAGTTTATATATCTTGCTAAGTATTATTTGGGCAACAGGTATTTTCTGGGGTATGAGATGTTAATCACAATGCTGATACAGGTATACGAGATGGAGACTGGAGGCCTCTATTGATTTCTCAAATCCTGCAGGGTGGAGAGCCTAAATCTCTCCTTAGCCCACTTAAAAGGCACTTTAAACTGCTAAACTTGACTAAGCAGAAGCTTTCCCAGAAAAGCACTTGTCACTGGGATCACTCCTGAAGTGGCTGCCCATTTACCTAGTTTGCCAAAACCAGTTTCACTATGTGACCCTGAGGGTCAAGGCTGTAAGGCATCTCAGTCCCCGCCTTTAGTCTGCTCAGTCACTAGATTACTCACTCAAGGTCTCCTGCCTAGTCCTAGCTCTGCTACCCTGAGGGCAGAGCTTGCCAGGGGCAGTTCTCCCACAATGGCTCTATGTGGCCCACAGCCAAACACTATTATCTCTGTCTAGCTGAGTGGCTCAGTCTAAGGCCCTAGACAACGCTTAAAGTCCTCTGCACTCTCGCCCAAGTTCTCCCAAGGTAGTTCAACTGAGTGCCAAGTCCAAAAAACAAACAAACAAACAAAAAAAAAAAAACAACAACCAACCAACCAAACAAAAGAACAACAGCTCACAGGTAAGGCCTCTCCAGTTTGCAGTCTCACTGCTGCTGTACTTACAGCTGCTGGTGGGATTAGACTGAAAGAATACACGCAACCACTTGTCAGTTTTCCACTGCTTTTATCCTCCTCATGGGGTCCAGAAGTCTCTTGCTGACTCCCTGTGTCCCCAAAGGGATGTTTCTGGGCAGATCCCACCAGTCAGAGGTGCCTGAAGTCTTCTCTCCCCAGTTTCACCATGCCCAGTTACAAGGAAGCTGTTACTCGGCCACCATCTTGTTCCTCCCCTATGGTTTCCCAAACTTTCTACCATGGCAGAAGCTTATTGCCATGAATCTGCCAGGAACACATTATCTTGCTCACTGGTAAAATAGGGTTGTCTTCTGGAAACAAACATTTCACTTGCTTGCATTGGTTTAGAAGAGGGAGGAGGAGAATGGACAAAACTCCCCTTTTCACCTATGAAGTGTTTAAATCAATGGTCCTCAACCTGTGGGTTGTGACCTCTTTGTAACAATGAAAATACATTCTGCATATCAGATATTTACATTATGATTCATAACATAAGCAAAATTACAGTTATGAAGTAGCAACAAAAATAATTTTATGGGGTGGCACCTGTGGTTCAAGGAGTAGAGCGCCAACCCCATATACCAGAGGTGGCAGGTTCAAACCTGGCCCCAGCCAAAAGCTGAAGAAAAAAAAAAAATTATGGTTGGGGATCACCACAGCATGAGGAACTATATTAAAGAGTTGTGGAATTAGGAAGGTTGAGAAACACTGGTTTAAATAAACATAAGTTTTATCATCGTACTTATTTTCTACTATAACTAAGGATGTAGATGAACCATAAATAGTTTAAATATATAGTTGCTGAGTGTAAAGTTACATGCATTCATTATAGAAAAATATAAAAAAGAAATTAAGAATTTTCTAGACTATTGTTACCAAGGGACAACCAATTGACATATTTCCTTTTTGTGTCTGCCAAAATCTGAAAAACTTTCAATTTTTTTTCATTAATACAGAAAGCTATAAAAATAGCATGCAACACTTGGGTCCAGAAATAGCAATGGTACATTTTTGTACATATGTGTTCCAGTTTCCTCTCCTTAAAGATTCCTGCGGGCACACATATACAGAAGTGAGATGCCGCCCACCTCAGACTCTATCTAGTACCGTTATTTTTCAACCCTATGGTCAGACTTATGCAGCACTGTGCTACACAGCTGTAGTTTATTATTTTTCTCTTCAGGATAAATTCTTTGTTTCAGCCAGCTCTCAGGGGAGGGGCAACCAGGACAACATCATCTCCCCAAAGAGCATTAGAATATTCTCTTTCATTGATTGATATATCTCTTCATATGTTTCTTTACCAATAGTAGCCAAAGTTTCTTCCACATCTCCCAATATCATATATAAATGTTGATCATAAGCACATAATCTGCCTTAAAGTTCTCAATTATTTCTCATTTTCACATAAATCCACCCATCCAGGCTGAGCCTGATAAGATCCAGGGGCTCCTCCCAGGGGCCGGTAGTCTGTTGCTGGTCCACATCCTCCGCCATGTTTCAAACCAGCTTTATTGCTTTCATATAAAAGGGCATGTGGAGGGGGGAAGGGAGAAGAGAAGGGACATACAGAAAGGCTCAGAGATGAGAATAATGCCACCTCAGGCCCGCCATTCACATTAACATGGACATGCATTTAAAAACACATGCTCCATTTATTCAATTTTATATCAATAGTATT
The DNA here is from genome assembly GCA_963574355.1 of Loris lydekkerianus. Classification (NCBI taxonomy): domain Eukaryota; kingdom Metazoa; phylum Chordata; class Mammalia; order Primates; family Lorisidae; genus Loris; species Loris lydekkerianus. Next base: position 6,284 of record CAUYPK010029772.1, read on the forward strand.
CTACCAACTGTTCTATAGCAACGACTGTCATCTGCTTTGTGCTTTTGTACAAATTATAAAAAGACACCACTTGCCTCGCATATACAGCTCTCTCATTTGTCCTCTTGGGTTTATGCAAGGTTCAAACTGCTTGAATATAGGCAACACCTCTGCTGTTTTATAATTTGATTTTTTTCACTCAGCAGTATGTGGGAGACATCTCTTATATATAGACATACTAACACCACCTGGACAATTAATCATAGTACTTATGGTACTTTAGGCTCTGTTGTGAGAGTTTTACAAGTCCTTAGCTATTATTATTTTCCCTGTTTTATAGATGAGGAAACTGAAGGATGGAGAAATTGAGTCACTTGTCCAAAGTCACCAGCTAGCAAGTGGTGGGACTCAGATTTGAATCCAGGCAATCTGGTTTCTGAGCTGGTTCTTTACATACTCTGCAATTCCAATAATATCTTGTTGGCAATTTCTTTTTTTTTTTTCTTCTTAAAACAGTGTTGCAGTGAACATTTTCATCTGATTATTTCCTTAGGATAATTTTCTATTTAGTTTTTATTTAATAAACACTATTAAATGACACCAAATGCCTGACATTGCTCTAAGCACTTTACAAGAATTAATTCACTTGATCCTCATAACAAAACTAGGAGTCAGGATTATTATAAACTTCATACTGTAGTGCAGCACAGTGGGAGGAACTAGAGTACATGCCAGAGCTGGTTCCAACACACACACCCTGGCTCCAGGGTCTTTCCTTAACTGTCAAGTTAACAGGGTGTCCATAAAGTTCATGTGCAATTTAAAATAGGTTTACATTGTAAATTGCACACGAACTTTATAAACACCTTGTATAACTCCTTCTCATCTTCAGGAACCAAAGAAGCAGCCTGGATCAATTTGGATATGAAACTACCTACAAGGTGGCCCTGAAGAGTGTTCCAATGTGCATTCCCACATTGGGGAATTTTGTTCCAACCCTCTTTTCTATGCACATCAACATATAATTAAGATTATACTGCCTATCCACATGGATCTAATACTTAATTGCCTTTAAGACTAATTTAGGAAAAAGAAAGAAAAAATTAAATTTCCAATGATAAACAATCCAGAAATAATCACTAATGTTTGCTGTAGACAGTATTACAGTATTTTTTTCATCAAAGTGTAAATCTATAATGTGTTAAAAATGTTATCCTCTAGGCAATGCAAATTATTTTTGATATTAAATCATTTTTAAAACTATAGTTTTGATTGCATATAGATTGCATATAATATATTTAGCAAGTTTATTATCGAAAGAGGTTACATCCAAGTTCTGATTTTTGCTGGAAAAAATACAACGATGAACATCTTCATACACTATTGTTGGTGTGGTTTTCTATCCTTTTAACATAGATTTTTGAAAGAAAATAATAATTAGGTCAAAGACTGAATATGTTAGGGCTTTGTAGATAAACTTTTATTTAGCTTACATTATAGTCATTTTTTCTAAGTTGCAGAGTACTGTTCATAAGTATCATTTTACTCTCTGAGTAATATACAGGAATGTAGTTACGTGCTTGATCTTTTGGTGAGTTCTATTTAGAGTGCTGTTAATCATTTAAAGTTCATATCCCCTTTGGATAAATATTGATACCTCATACCTCTTAATACAATTTTTAGACAGTATTTGAATCCCGGATAATTTTAGAAATAAGAAAATTGTTTTGTTTCTGAAAAATCATTCCCTTCCACCTGAAAAACCTTTCTATTAGCATTTTTGGGAGTTCAGGTCGGATGGTGACAAATTCTTTTTTCTTTCATCTAAAAATATTTTTAATTTGCCTTCATTCTTGAAGGATATTTTAGTTGAATAAAGAGTACTCTTTTAATGGTTATTTTATTTTATTTTTTTTCCAGTTCTTTACAGATGTTGTTCTACCGTCTCTGGTCTCCACAGTTTCTGATAAGGAGTCTGTGATAATTTAAATCGCTGCTCCCTCGTATGTAATGTGTCATTTTTCTCTGGCTGCCTTTAAGATGTTCTCTGTATTTGTGTCTCTCAGCAGTTTGGCTATGATATGCTAGGCATGGTTTTCTTTTTATTTATCCTGCTCAAGGTTTGCTGAGTTTTGTAAATACATAAATGTATGATTTAAATCAAATTAGCAAAATTCTAAATTTTATATATTCAAATATTTTTCTGCCTTTACCACTTCCCCTCCTTCCTTTTTCTACCTCCGTCTCCCTCTCTTTGATTTCTTCCTAGCACTATAATTATACAAGAGGTAGACCATGTGATATCACCCCAAAGTTCTCTGAGACTCTGTACCTTTCATTAGATTTGACCATCTATATTCAGTCTCAGCAACTATTCCCTGTGTCGCCCCCATTCTTTTGTGATCTCCCTCTACTGACTTTTACATTTCAGATATTGTAATTTTCAGTTTGAGACTTGCCTTTTGGTTCTCTTTTTGATAGTTTCCATTTTTCTTCTCTCTCATTATGAGCAAAATTTTCTTTACTGCATTCACAATTGTAAGACTAGTTGCTTCAAATTCTTTGTCAATTCCAACACCTGGGTCTTCTCGGGATTGATTGGTCTTTATTTCTTCTCTCTACTCCTATGACCGGGTCACAGTTTATGTTCTTTGCATGTTGAGTAACTTTAGATTGTATCCTGGATGTTGTGCAAACAATGATTGCTAATTTATTCCTCTGGTGTATTTGTTCAAGCAATTGACTTGAACTCAAGTCTGTAAACTTTTGTCTTCTGAGCAGCAGCTCAAATCTCAGTTCCATTCTATATCTTTAGCTGGGCTACTTTGAAATCTGTCCTGTGCACACTTCGCTCACTGGTTAGCCAAACACTTGGGCAAATTTATACATCGAAATTGGAGCTCTCCCTCCAGGCTTTCTCCTCTCAAAGATTTTCTCCTTAGTTTCTAGCACCTACAGTTGCCTTGAACTTTGTCTTCCTGTGCTTTAGGTCAGAATATTGTGATTCTTCTTCAGAGTTTTAAAAACTTGTTTTATCTTATTCAAAAGTTTTTATTTTAGAGACAGGGTCCTGCTACATGGCCCAGGTTGGTCTTGAATTCTTTCTTTCTTTTCTTTCTTTTTTTTTTTTTTTTTTTTGCAGTTTTTGGCTAGGGCTGGGTTTGAACCCGGCACCTCTGGTATATGGGGCTGATGCCTTACTCCTTGAGCCGCAAGCACCACCCTGGTCTTGAATTCTTGTCCCCAAGCAATTCCCTTGCCTTCATCTCCGAAAGTACTGGAATCACAGGTGTGAGCTGGCTGTGTCTGGCCCTCTTTTAGAGTTTTAATTACTCCATGGGGAGCTGACATCAATTTCCCTTCAGGTTTAGCACCCTAGAAATGGGTAACCGATTTTATGCCTTCCTTTTCCTCCATGTTTTGACTACCCCCCAGAATGTCTGTTTTGTTCATTTTAGACTACCCTCAGTTCATTGATTTTTCTTTCTTCTTTTTTGTTTTAGAGACAGAGTCTTATTTTATCACCCTCAGTAGAGTGCTGTGGTGTCACAGCTCATAGCAACCTCCAACTCCCGGGCTTAGGCAATTATCTTGCCTCAGCCTCCCAAGTAGCTGGGACTACAGGTGCCTGCCACAACGCCTGGCTATTTTTTGGTTGCAGTTTGGCTGGAGCATGGCTCAAACCCACCATCCTCGGTATATGGGGCCAGTGCCTTACCCACTGACCCACAGGCGCCACCCTGCTTTTTCTTTCTTCTTAAGCATTTTGTACAAGAGCCCTGAGTTCTTTAAGAAGCTCCCTAGGCCATACCAGAAGCTGGACTCCTGTGTGTTCCAAGGACATAATATTTTATATTGCAACAGCTGAACCTCTGAAGAAAGTTACCCCCACCAACTTAAATAGCACTTTTAAAAAAATAGCATTTAAAGCATTTGTTATTCAACTATTTGCATACTCATTTGTTTAACTTATCTTTCCCATGGAGGGTATGTGAATGCCTGAGATCTAGGCACCTTGCCCTGGAACATGGCAGCAGCTCCTTAAATATTTGTTGAACAAATGGAAGCAGTGGGGAGATGATGATGGCCTATAGCAGTGGTTCTCAGCCTTCCTAATGCCTCCTAATGGCACCACCCTTTAATACCATTCCTCATGTTGTGGTGACCCCCAACCATAAAATTATTTTCATTGCTACTTCATAACTATGATTTTGCTACTGTTATGAATCGTAATGTAAATATCTGATATGCAGGATGTATTTTCATTGTTACAAAGGGGTTGCCATCCACAGGTTGATGAACCACTGGAAGGCACTGAGTGTAGAGAAAACATGGTGTGTTTCAAAGAAACTTCACTGAGAGCTTTAAGGAAATTTGCTTATTGGCTAGATCAATGGTGGAGGTGAGGTGGTGAGGAGGAGGGGGGAGTTTCAGAAAACTTCCAAAATTTTAGCTGTGGTTACTTGGTGGATGGTAATATAGTTGTATAGAACAGGTGGAAGAGGGCTATACTTTGATTAAGACTGGACAGTCTAAGCATTGAGCAAAATTATTCTTTGATCTTTGCATATGGATGGGCTCTGCTAATTTGTGAGGAGCATTTAACCTGCCCTCAACCTAGTTTTGGCTGGAACTGAGATTAAAGAAGGCGCAGTAACCAAATTTATAATTCTTACTCTGGTGCAGGTGTGGCTGGCTCTGCTGGGAAAGAAGTAAGTCTGGAGTCCAGGGAATTTATTAAGGAAGGGTGTTTCTCTGTGATAAGGAGCTGAGTGTTGAAACGTAATCCTCCAACCCCTGCCTCCTCAGGACTCCATTAAATTGTTCCTATTAGCGTGTTTGAGCCAAGATACCGAAAGAGCAGGGGAAATATTAGAAAACCTGAAAACGAGGGGAGAGAGATTGGAAGCTGTGCCTTAGCCATGATTTAGGAGTCTCACTAAATGCGTAAGTGGAAATGCCTGACAGCTTCGGAAGCTGAAATCTTTCATCTTCCTGGTGGAATACAAGTTCGCTTGTGCAATAAAATGAAAACCGGTGGTGAGTGCTGCAGTGAAGTTCCCGTTCCCTTAGTAGCGAGGTTGGGATGAGAGCATAATCACGTGTAGAAACGCCGCCCCGGCCTCCTGCTCATAAGCAGCCATGAGAAAGGCCGCATCCTTACCCGGTTCTAGGGCAACCACACTATCCAAACCTTTCCCATTAGCACCTCTCTTGCTTCTGCAGTCGCAAGCTTTCTTCCATGGTTCTTACAGTCTCAGTGAAGACATTTAAAACCAGGACTATCTCTCCTGAAGGACTCCCCCTGACTCCCCGACCCCCTGCCCAAGATTAAGAAAAGTAGTTTTCCAAGGGGGAGGAAGCTTTACTGGGAGCTGGAACGTTTGGAGGGGTTTCTGTTGCTACTTCCTTGTGGAGGCAGTTCTCACCAGGAGGTCTGGATCTCCTCCTCCCACCCCTGGTGACCATGCATTAGGGCACTGATTGCCTCCTAGTCAGGGGGAGTTTTAAGCTCTTCTCCTCATGCCGTTAGAGGTGGAGATGAGGGGATGAGGGAGGATGAAGCAAGTCCAGCAATTGGGTGGGAACGTGTAGAAACAGCCTCTGCTGTGTTGGTGGTATTTTTGCAGGACAGAACACCACTGCTGGGCAAATATCAATGACCCTCACCTGCAGACTCCCTCCTCTGCAAGCCTTATCAATTAATTCTGGTGGCCCCGGCAGCTAGCTCATGTGAGTGCTCAAAGCACACCTCCTCTGCTGCTCTGCGGTGGAGCTGCCTGGTCCAGCCCAACTGGCGCTGCTGCCACCATAAGTTTCTCTTCTGATCACTGAAGTTGTTCTCCTGTTCCCTACTCCTGCATGGTTAACTCCACAGGATCCCACGGCTGCGGTGTTTCGCGGGCAGAGGAATCCGAGTGTGCCCAGATTATGGTGAAGTTCTCCAAAACAGCCGATGCCTGTCTCCCTGGCTATCCCTCCCTTGGCACCCATGTGGCATAGTAGAGTCACACAGTTAGTATTTTAGTAGATCCTGAGGCTAACTTGCACCCCAGACTTTGAGATTAGGACCCTGTGGGATGGGCTCTGGCATTGTAGTTTACAAATTCCCCAGGAGGCTCTAATGTCCTGTGGGGACCGAGCACCACGGCTCTACCAGGCGTAGGTCAGAACCTGACTAGAGGCTTCTCTGGGCAGAGGGTTCTGTATCCTCTGCTCCCCTTTCCAGTCCCAGACACCTGCAGGTCTCTTTCCCCCATACATATTGTGCCTTCAAGGGTACTTGCCATGACTCACTGGTCTGGCTGGAAGCCACATTTGGGATTCCCAAGTCCCAAGCCACATTTGGGAGTCTTAAGCATTTGTTAATTGGTAATTTCAAATAATACTTTTGTTCACTGCTGACAAATCTGATCAGAGGCGATGGGGTTGGCATCACATATATGGGAAAAATGTGGGGTGGAAACTTAAAGTAGTCACAGAATTAATTTCTGGCTGTATGACCTTGAATAAGTTACTGGAAGGCTTGTTAAGATATTACTGGACCCCAACCCCAGAGTTTCTGAGTAGGTCTGGGTAGGGCCCAAGAATCTGAGGTTCAGATGGTTTAACTTATTCAAGGTTAATTTAACTTATCCTTACTTGTAAAATGGGAATCTTGTGGTTACAACTACCTTGTGGAGCACGAATTAGGTGATATATGGGAAAACATTTTATGTGAATATGAAAAAGTAAGACCTGACATTTAACGAGATTGGATTAAAGATGGCGGCTGAGTAACATCTTCCCTGCAACTGGACACGGGGAGTCTGGGGAGAAAAGAATCCAGACATCTCTGGCTGGTGGGATCTGCCTATGATCATCCCTTTGAGGATACAGGGAGCCAGCAAGGGACTTCTGGACCCCAGGAGGAGGACAAAAACAGTGGAAAACTGGCAAGTGGATGTGTGTGTTCGATCAACCTAATCACGCCCGCAACCGT
>CAUYPK010029775.1:0-12828 GCA_963574355.1 Loris lydekkerianus
TTACAAGGGTACATGTGAAACTTACTAAATGTAGAATATAAATGTTTTAACACAATAACCAAGAAAAAGCCAGAAAGTCTATGTTAACCAGTGTGATGAAAATATTTCAAATTGTACATAAAACCAGCACATAGTACCCCATGATTGTATTAATGTACATAGCTATGAGTTAATAAAAAAGTTAAATAAATAAAAATAAATAAATAAAATATATACCAACAGGCTACAGTAACCAAAACAGCATGGTAATGGTATTAAAAAGATGCATAGACCAATGGAACATAATAGCAAGCCCAGACAAAGTCCATGCATTTGCAGACAACTTATTTTCAAGAAAGGTGCCAAGAATATACATTGGGGAAAGGATACTTTCGTCAATAAATGGTGCTGGGAAAACTAGATAACCATATTGTGATGAATGAAACCCCTATCTCTCAACATACACAAAATCAACTCAAAATGGATTGAAGACTTAAACATAGAAACCTGAACCTATAAAACTACTAGACAAAAACATAGGGGAAATGCTTCAGGACATTTGTATAGCTGGCAGATTTTATGATGAAGACATTAAAAGGACAGGCAACAAAACCAAAAATAGACAATGGGACTATATTAAACTAAAAAACTTCTACACAGCAAAGGATCCAATCCATAAAGAGACAATCTATTGAATTGGAAGAAAATACTTGCAATCTAATCACCCGAGAAGGGATTTAAAATCCAGTACAAGAAACTCAAACAACTCAGCAGCAAAACAAACAAAAAAAATTTTTAAGTGGGAGCAAGCACAAAAATAGCCAATAGGTATATGAAAAAAATGATTCATATTATTAATCATCAGGGAAATGCAAATCAAAACCACAGTGAGATATCATCTCACCCCAGGTAGAATGGCTTGGGTACTATCAACAAGACAAAGAAAAAAAAAAACAAAACTCTTAAATACTGTTGGTGGGAATTTAAATTAGTATAGACATTATGGAAAATAGTATGGAAGTTTCTCAAAAAACTAAAAATAGAACTACCATATGATCCAACAATCTCACCACCAGGTATCTTCCAAAGAAAAAGAAATCAGTATGTCTAAGTGAGCCCTGCACCCCCATGTTCATTGTACCACTATTCACAACTGTCAAGATATGGAAAAAACCTAAGTTTCCATCATCAGATGAACGGACAAAGACAATGTGGTATATAGACACAATGGAAGTCAGCCATTAAAAAAGATGAAATCCTGTCATTTGCAGCAACATAGATGGAACTGGAGATCACTGGGTTGAGTGAAATAAGGCAGGCACATAAAGACAATGTCACATGTTCTCATTCATATGGGGGTACTAAAAAGTTCCTCTCATGGAAGTAGAGCGTAGAATGATGTTTACCAAATGCTGGGGAGGGATCGGTGTGGGGCTGGGGTCAGGGTGAAGAGATGTTCGTTAATAGGTATGTGTATAAAAATACAGTTAGAAGGAATAGGTTTGAGTGTTTGAGGGTCCTTTCCTCTAATAATTGAATCAGTGAATGTAGTTAATAATTTATTGTACACTTCAAAATAGCTAGAAGAGTTGAAATGTTCCCAACACAAAGAAATGATAAATGTTTGTGATGAATATCTTAAATGAATATCTTAAAATACTCTTATTCAATCATTATACATTACAAGCAGGTATCAAAATATCAGATATACCCCATAAATATGTATAATTACTATATATCATTTCTAAAAGACCTGAGCAGGAAGGGAAGAAAAAGGAAGTCTGGTAATAAGGTGATAGCATCATAGAACAAAGGACAGCCCAGCAAATTTTTTTTGGTTTTCTCTCTATCAAAGAGGAACTCATTTTGCGCCTCACATAGGCTATAATTCCATTCTTGGCAAATCAAGGGAAAATGACTCTAAAGATAGTTTTAAAGTGTGGCTCAGTCATCTGCATTACTATGTGCACTAAAAAAAAAAAAAAAAGGCTATTCCAGAAACTATGTTAGAATATGATCCTCCTAGAGTTTTAAATCTATAGATTCAGATCAGAATTTCTCAAAGTGAGGTTTGCTGTTCTATTTGGGAGATTTGCATTTTCTCTCTTGAAATATATTATTGAGAATTTATTAATTTAGGGTATTCATTTCACTGATAATCTAATGTAAGCACATTTGGGATCATCTGAGTGGCCATCTGATAACAAAATGCCATCTCACAGGCCCAGTTTGCCTTTGTGTTTGCAATCAGAGTGGTGTCAAGGAGTCCCATTTTAAATGACTCTATTTAGCAATGAACAGAGGTGGACTTCAGAGGTAAATAAGACTTTTGCACCAAATGATTTCACAGTTCACTGGAGGACAAAGGTGTTTCATTATCTCAGAAAAGAACAGGGAGAAAATTGCATCATCTTATGATGCCTGGTGGGAAAGACAGACCAAACCTACGAGAACCCAAACCATAGTCACTAACCCCTTGTTTAATGTTTAATTATCTATGTTAATTTAAATTTTGCTGTTTTTTGCAGAGGAGGTGGTTGCATGTAATTTGTACATTTGTTTTGATAAGAGCTGCAAACTATAAAAGCAAAAAGCATAAGTTTATGCTGAGTTTTAGTTTGTACATATTTAGGGAGCATTTCTATTTAAGGATTTAAATCAGCAATGAGGTAGTATAAGAATTTGTTAAATATGAAGTTTTAATCCTATAAAAAGATTTTCTTCATCACTCAGGAAATACTCCTCACCACCTCAAAAAAAAAAAATGTAAACCTTTTTATACTTACACTTCTTATCCTCCAGAGCACTTGTCACTGTGTAATACAATTGTACTCTCCTTATTTATTACATGTATTGACGACCATTTTTCCCCACTGCACCTTCCTCCAGAATGGAAGCTTCATGAAAACAGGAATTTCTACTGTCTTATTCACTGCAACATCCTCAGTTGCCTAGAATTATACCTGACACGTAACAGTCCCTGGCTTGTTTGCTGAATGAATGAATGAAGACCTATGTTCCAGTTATTCCCCCATCTGGGCACAAGCCCTAGAGAAACCCTCTCACATGTGCATGTGGAGATATGCACAAGGCAGTATCATTTAGAGCAGGAAAAAAAATGGAAAAATCCTGAACGTCCTCAGTGAATGAATGAATAAATATATTGTGATGTGTTTATACACGGAAACTTAGTAATTATCATGAATTAAATTGACTGACATGGATAAAAATAAAAAACTTTGCTTGGAGAAAAAAGCAAATTGCAAAAGATACATGCCATATCGTATAAACACCCAGATAGGAAAGTTCACCTTGGGGGAGACGGAGGAGATGAAGGGACTAGGAAGGCTAAAAGGAGGGCTTTGATTGTGTCTGCCATTTTTATTACTTTAAAATTTTTTACCTGAAGAAAGTAGGACAAAAATGAATATTTGTTAAATCTGGGTAGCAGGTACACGGTTGCATGTTATATTTTCTCAATGTTTTTCTAATGCTCAAAATGTTTTGTAATTTTAAAAAAAAATCACTTACTGTAAGTAAAAATAACTGCTAGCTTCCTTTTGTGCATGAACATGTAATTCTAGCCCCCCTCTATGAGAATAATGGTGATGATAATGGGTCTTTTCTCTGTTCTTGTCCCCTCTTTTTCTTCTGTAAGTGCCATTATTTATATATACTATTTTATTTCTCTTTATATCATGCTTCTTTCTAAAAATATAATTTGATACGGCTTACAACAAAAGAAATGAATAACAATCTAGCAAGTTTTAAAAGTAAAATGTAAATAAGCTAGCTGTGAAAGTAAACATTAATGCCATAGCTGAGCTTCATATTTTGCTCCAAGCTTCTTGAACCTGGGGATGACAAATAAGCACAACCAAGCAATTATACAGCTGTCATTATTAAAAAAGGATACCTTGGGAAAGACAAAGCTTTTCCTGGAATTAAATTCTCAAAGAATTTATACTGAGGACACTAACAGGGACAATATCCTCATGAACATTTTTACTAAAATCAAACGTTGATTTCATATGCCTTTTCTTGCAACCACTTATGTAAAAAGCTGAGGACATAACATCTTAGTACAGCTCAGGGAAAGGAATTCATTCTTTAGAAGCTAAAGTAACATATGCCTTTAGTCATCCAACTAAATTCAAAGATAAAATGTCCAAATAGGTAGGCAGGGGGCATGTCTCTTAGATAATTGTTCCTAAATATAATTTCTTTTGGACAAGCTATTGATAGATGGAAACCAAGCATCTGTAGCTAAGTTACTGAGCAAGGGAGGGTAGCTTTATTAAGTATCACTTGTCTCCTTTAGAAATAACCAAAAAAGAAAATTATTAAATAAAGGACTGATTCATCATAGGCGCCAACTGGCAGGATTCTGTGTTTTCTTTTAGATTTGTCTATTCTTTAAGTCTGAAAGAAATGCTATTTTGAGTCCTAAAACCAGATTTTGTGGGCCAAGGATTATACATGCCAGAGGATGCTGTGGTTTACTGGAAGTGTTTTTTGTACATCTTTGTTAATGCCTGTAGTGTAGAGATATATTGCAGGGATTTAAGTTTGGGTCAGTCCCAGTAAAAGACTGTAACTGAAGGCCTGCTAATCCATTGACTATTTCTGCTACCACCAAGAAAACAAAGAAAAGACAATATCCAAGAATACTAACCATAAGGTAGAAAATCAAGTAAAACTACAAAGATTTTATGATACTAATAATAATAACCACTTCCATTTGTATCACCCTTCCCACTCCTTCACGCAAGGTCTCATCTAATCCTCGTAAGAAAACCTCAAGAGATAGTTTATAGTAACAAATTTTAACAGTAATGTCCCTGAAGCTTTGGGCAACTTAGTGACTTGACCAAATCAAAGAGCTGGTCAACAGCATAGATGGGACTTGAACTCCTGAGTGCCGGCTATCAACCCACCTGCCTCACTACAGTTCCAATATAACCGATATAACCATGCACTCTTTGGCAAGAGACCCATGGTGCAGGACTAGTATTCCTCTCCCAAGGACGGGCATTGTGATCTTCATTCTCCCTGTCTCATTGTTGGAGGGTCATGCACGGGCATCTCTCCATAGATCTTCCCTACACCCGCTCTCTCTGATAAAACAATAAAGCTTCCCTCAGAACCACATCATACCAACTACAAAAAAAGAGAGTGCCTGGAGGAAGGATTTTTTTAAGGTTCTTTAATGAATTGAAATTGCAGTTAATAAAACCAGATATGTGAGGGGATGTCTATCTGTAAGCTGGTGCATGATCACATCCTGAGTGATATGTGAAAGAGATAGTCTTTCAGAAATGAGGTTTGAAAGTGCCCATGAACCCATGAATGGATTAATGAACTGATACCACGGAATGCTATTTAGCCATGAAAAAGATGGAGACTTTACATCTGTTGTATTAACCTGTATAGAGTTGGAGAACATTCTCTTTAGTAAAGTATCACAAGAATGGAAAATCAAGTATCCGATGTACTCAATACTAATATGAAGCCAGTAGATGAACTAATACATGCCCACACAAGAGAAAAACTCAATTTAATTCAAGATGGGGGAGGGGGAAGGCGTGCTGTCACTTAATGGGCACAATGTTTGGGTCTATGGCACACCTCTTAAGTGAGGGACACAACTACAACAGGGACCTTACCTAACAAATGCAAAAATTGTAACCTAATTGGTTGTACCCTCACATTAATCTGAAATTAAAAAGAAAAAGAAATGAGGTTCATAGCTTTTAATGGGTTCTCAGGCAGATTCATGTGGAATGTTGTCAAACAAACGTATGCTTTCTTTCCTTTTGCGTTTGTTTCTCCTACATTTGGAGCCCCGTGCTATGGGATAAAATCAGTTTCTCTAAATCTGCAATTTAGCTTTATGCTTATTTAATAATTAAGGGTAATCTAAATGTCACAGGGCTTTACAGAGCTGAGTTGATTTTATTTTCAAACTCTCTAGTCTACAGCTACTCTCAGTGGGAGGAAGAAACTAGAGGAATGGCAGCCCTACCTAGAGCAATACGGGAAGGCCTGGGATCACATTGTGAAATGTATTAATAACAAGACATTCTTTTCCACAAGCGTCAGAATCACTTATCTTCAAATACCAGATCAACGCAGCTAAGAGACTAGGGGAAGCTGGAGCCAGAAATACAGTAAGTAGCCTGCCTAATTTTAAACCAGTGTTGACCTCCACTTATCGAAATGCATAAGGCATACTATTTCCTGCCAAAAAAAGAAAAATTCACTTTGTTTCCCTTCACTTATTCAAACTAACAGGTATCATGCCTGATATAGACCAGGTTTCAATAGTATCTAAACTTCTCCTGGGTAAACAAGTGTCTGTTTCAAATCAGTCATCATAGATCTAACTCCTGCAAGTAGTGTTGCTGTACAAAGGAACGCCTGGTATTAGCAAAATACATGTTCACATAGAGATTAAAGCAACTACCAATAGCAAGCAATCATGTGGAGCCTTCAGTTTTAAAGAAGAAAGGAGACTGAATCACCAAAGTAAGAGTTAGGTACCACTCTACACTCTTAGCGGGGGGTTATCCAGAGTGCCTGTGTGAAGCACATGAAGTGAGCCTGGTAAGGGTTAATTGGCTTTTGCTAACACAGAAGCAGCTTTTGCAAACAGCAAAAAGGCTCGCTACATGCCATCTTTTGGGTGTGTACTCAATCATTCCTGGGCCCATCAACATTGCAGGAGCGAGCTCACACCTGTGACAAAGCTGCTGACTCTCTGGCATCTCTGATCACACAACACCTGTGTTTGATGAGAATGACATAGCTGGTATGGGGAGAGAGGCTCAGGTAGGACAGGAAGAAGAACTTCCTCTCCCTACACCTCATAGCCTGAGTCGCATATCATGAGGACTCATAAAAGAAACTCCATCTTTCTCAGCAATGATTTATATTTTCCAGAGCAGGAGTAAGACTGCGTAGATCATTGGAACATTTTGCCTGAACAAGCATAAGACAGCTACCTATATTGCTTAGTGACAATGAAAGGCCTGTTATTGCCAAATTTAAATTTTAAGAGAAAGAATATCATTTCAATTAATGCATTGTCTTTATCTTGGTCCTGCTGAAAGTCCTTTGGTGTAGCATTAGGTAAAGTAAAATCAGGGAGATGAGTAGAGGGGTCAATCCTAACACAGCAAGAGTCACAGGCAGTGTTCAAGTGTGCTCACATGTTATCACACTTCCACTAAGAAGGGGATCCTCTGGCATCACAAATCCATTCAAGGAGAGGAATTTGCCTAATCCTTACCGAGGTTTACCACTTTTTTCCCTAGGACAAGCTAGTCAGAGTAATCACAGCATAGACTCAGAATATTAGAGTAGAATATCCTGAGTGTCACTTAGTATAATTGTCACTTAGTATAACCTCCCACCCAAGGCAGAAACTCTAACAGATTAGATCACTTATTCAACAAATATTTTGAGTACTTACTATGCACCAGCCACTATACCAGACACTTTTAATGTATTTTGAACAAGAAAGGCAAGGATCTCAAACAAATGAAGATAGCAGTATAATGGGTGAGACAAGGTTCAAGTCAACACATGAACAATTACAGATTTTGAAACAGTCAATGAAGGAAATCAACAAATACTTGGAGAGAAAACAACACATGGCCCAGTCTATACTCACACCTATAATCCTAATACTGGGAGACTGAGGTGGGAGGAGCACTGGAGCTGAGGAGTTTGAGACCAGCCTGAGCAAGAGTGAGACTCTGCCTATACTAAAAATGGAAAAATTAGTGGAACATTGTGGTGGATGCCTATAGTCCCAGCTACTTGGAGGCTGAAGTAGCTATATCTCTTGAACTAAGAGTTTGAGTTTGCTGATGATGCCTTGGCACTCTAGTCTGGGCAGCAGTGTGAGGCTCCATTAAGAAAGAAGAGGGAAGGAGGGAGAGAAGGAGGAAAAGGAGAGGAGGAAGGAGGGGAGGAGAGGGGAAAAGGAAATAAAAAAAGAAGGAAGGAAAGAACGAAGGAAGGAAAAGAAAACAGAAGGAAAAGGAAGAAAACAACACAGGGCAGAAGTTTAACCACAGATAGGGTGGTTGGGTAAGTCCTCTCTGGAAAGGTGACATTTAATCTGACTCCTAAAAAAAAGAAACTTGCCATATAATGAGGTAAGGAAACAGCATTCCAGTTAGATGAAACAGCCAGTGCAAGGACTCTGTAAGAATAAGTATCTAGAGCTGTTGTGCCCAGGAGTCTCCCAAAGACCACACCACCAGACAAGTTGAATTAAAGAAGAGTCCTTTATTGAAGAGCCAGCTGGCAACTGCCTCAGTGTCCCAACATGGGGTTCTGAGTGCAGCCCTGAGTTGACTGAGGCTCTGACTTTTATAAGGCAAATTTATAAGGCACAGAAAACAGCAGTTAAGGTAAATCACGAGGATAAGGCGGCTTAGTCAATTTACAATGCTATGATCATGAGAGTACTTAGTAATATTTTTTACAAAACAAATACAATCTACAATGTCCTAGGGTAGTGTAGGGAGGGGGACTCGCAGGTGGGGGTCGTAAACAGCATGATCACAAAAAGCGATAATCACCAACGATATAATCACCAACGATATAACCTACATCAGCAACAATGTTTTTTTCATCACTAACAATTTTAACTAAATGCATTCACGATTATACAATGGGAGGGCAAACAAGAGGAACCAGTTTCAAAGGTAATGAAATACAACAGAAAAAGAGTAAACAGTAAAGTGGAGTCAAACTTTTTCTTTTAACACTTCCATATCATATACAGATGGCATGAAGACCACCTTAACATAATCATGAAGGCTGTTGTCACTAAGGTAGTTAGTGACTTTCTACTCAATACTAATAATTCTAACAGTTCTAACCAGGGACACTTAAAATACTATGCAATGGGTGGGAAGGCAAGTGGAATCAGTTTTTTTTTAAATGCAATAAAATGTAACAAAACAACAGAATGGAATAAGGCCTGCTTTGCCTTCTCACTGATTCTCAGGAAAGAGAATTATATCAAAATGGAGTTAGGCTTGCTTCTCTTTCACCTTAACAGAGCCTAGTAAGTAAAGGGAAAGAGGGGAGGTTAAAGAAGTGGGCAGAGGTCAGATAATTTCCTGATTGACCACAAGAAGTATATCTGACTTTACCTTAAATGCAGTAGAAAAACTTTCAGCAGGGGACTGACAGGATGTGAGTTATACTGAAAAGGAGCTCTGCCATTACCATCCCCCATGGCACAGGAATGCCCCTATGTAAACTGGTTTTAGATCTTACAGACTCATCATAGCTCATGTGATTACTATATTTTTTTTTTAAAGATAAGAATATATGCCTGTAATAACTATAGTAATACAATTAGCACAGTATTTCAATTGTATTAACAATACAGTACAGTGAGTGGTAGCAGTAGCAGCAGCAGCCAATATTTGTTTAGTGCTTATTATATGACAAACATCATTTGAAAAATCTTTAACATAGCCTTCCTGGCATTTTCTTAGTTATTGTGGTAAGACATTTATATTCCACATTTACTAAGTTTCACATATACCCTTGTAAGATGCACCACAGGTATAATGTTAACCAGTGTGATGAAAATGTGTCCAACGGTCTATGAAACTAGTGTATAGTGCCCCATGATCACATTAATGTACACAGCTATGATTTAATAAAAAAAAAAAAAAAAAGAAAGAAAAAGAAAAATCTTTACATTTTAGTTCATCTAACCCTCTCCATAATGTAGTGATTTAGGTTCAACTATTATCCCTTTTTTACAGATGAGGAAATTGAAGCAACTTTCCCAATAAGTAAAATGCTTTCTATTTCAATAAGTAATTGAATATTTCAATATGCAACTTTCCCAATAAGTAAAATGCTTTCTATTTCACTGATTTCTGCTTTTGTTTTATTGCTATAATTCAGCCCAAAATGGTTTCTAGAATTTATTGTGTTGCTTTGACCAAAAATGTACTAGAAGTATGCCGCTTAATGTCCAAATATCTGTAGATTTTCTATTTATTTTACTATTATTAAATTCTAGTTGAATTCCACTGTAGTGAGAGAACATTGTACAGTATTTCAATCCTTTGAAATGTGTTGAGATTCGCTTTATGTCATAGCACACTCTTGTTTTATAAATACGCCATGTCTATTTGAAAATGAGGATTCTGCAGTTTTTGTGTGCAGTGCTCTATCAATATTAATTAGGTCAAGTTGTTTAATGGTGTTATTCAAATCTTCAGTATTCTTATTATATTTTGTAAGTGTGTCTATCAGATACTGGGAGAGGGTATTAAAATCTATTTGTCTATTTAATCTTGTTTTTGACTTCTGTATTTTAAACTTATCTTAAATATAATTATTTTGCCTTCTTATTGAATCATTACTTTCAGTATCAATAAATGGTACTCTTTATTTCCAGTAATATTTTTGCCTTAAAATCTACTTTTGTATTATAGCCTCACCGACTAGCTTTTGGTGAATGTTTACATGGCATATCTTTTCTATCATTTCACTTTCAACCTATCTCTTATTCCTATAATCAAGACATAGTTGGGTCCAATTTGACAATATTTGCCTTTGAATTGGAGTGTTTACTCCATTTATATTTAATATAATTACTGATATATTAGAGTTAAGCTATTTTTTTGATATTTTTTCTATTTATCTTCACTGTTATTGTTCCTTTATTCTGTCTTTTCTTTTTTATTTAGATTAATCAAAAAAATATTATTTCATTTTTGGCTTCTCTATTAGCTTTGTATATATTATTCTTTTGGTCATTATCTTTGAAATTGAAATATACATTGTTAAATTATTAAAATTATTTTAAATTAATACTTTTACCATTTTCTTAATGCATCCACCTTAACATAGTTTCCTTCCCTTTCTTCCTCCTACCCTTTCTACTATAGATTTCATTTTGCATCTTATACAACCTAAGAGATATTTTTATTATTGTTATTTAAATAGTCAGTATTCTTTTTAATTTATTCTTTCTGGTGATAATCATTCCTTCATATAGTTTTGTGCTTTCAGGTCATATCATTTTCTTTCTTGTATTTCTGATAGTACAGACACAAATTCCAACATCTTTGAGATTTTTTTTCCTTTTTTGAAAATCTTTGCATCCTTTCATTTTACTTTTTCACTATTATTTTTGAAGGATATTTTTACTGAGTACTGAATTCTAATGTGGTAGTCTTTTCCCATATATTTAACCAAGGAAGAGAAAGATCTCTACAAGGAAAGCTGCAAAACACTATTAATGAAATCATTCATTATACAAACAAATGGGAAAACATCCATACTCATGGATTGCAAACACTGGCATTATTAGAACATCTACCCTGCCCAAAGTGATTTGAATATTCCATGCAATCCCCAACAATATATCATCATTTTCCACATATCTAGCAAAAAAATTCTATGTTTCATAGAAAAAAAAAAAGCCCAAATACCCAAAGCAATCTTAAGCAAAAAGAACAAATCTGAGCATATCATATTGTCTGACTTCATATTATACTACAAGGCTATCATAAGCAAAACAACAGAGCACTGGTATTAAAGTAGACACATTGATTAATGGAACAGAATAGAGAACCCAGAAATAAGACCATATACCTACAATCAATTTATCTTTAACAAAGCAGAAAAAATATGCACTGGATAAAGGACCCCTTATTCAGTAAATGGTGCTGGGAAAATTGGAAAGCTATCTGCAGAAGAATGAAAATGGACCCCTACCTCTTACAATATACAAAATTAACTCAAGATGTAGTAATTGTAAGTTAATTGTAATACCAAACTAGAAAAACACTAGAAGAAAACCTAGGGAAAGTTCTTCTGTATATTGGTCTAGGCAAAGAATTTATGACTAAGACATCAAAAGCAAAGGCAACAAAAACAAAAATAGACAAATGTTACTTAATTAAACTAAAAAGATTCTACACAGAATTTCTATACACCAATAATGAGTCAGATGATAAAGAAACCAAAAAAACAATCTCATTTACAATTGCTACAGTAAAATACCTAGGAATAAATTTAATCATGAAATAACAGGTCTCTACAAGGAAAATTACATGAATGAAAGAAATCCTGCTCTAATTTTGGTTATTTCTTTTCTTCTACTGGGTTTGGGGTTGGAATGTTCTTCCTTTTCCAGTTGCTTGAGATGTCCCATTAAGGTATTAACTTCCTCTTTTTCTGTTCTCTTGAGGAAGGCTTGCAGTGCTATAAATTTCCCTCTTAGAACTGCCTTTGCGGTGTCCCAGAGGTTCTGATAGGTCATGTCAAAAAATTGGCAATTTCTTTCTTGTTTTGTTCCAAAAAATTGGCAATTTCTTTCTTAATCTCATCTCTGACCCAGCTATCATTCAGCATAAGGTTATTTAACTTCCATGTTTTTGTATGAGTATGCAGATTCCTGTTGTTACTCAGCTTGAGTCTTATTCCACGGTGATCCAAGAAGATGCATGGAATAATTTCTATTCCTTTAAATTTACCGAGGTTAGACTTGTGACCTAAAATGTGATCGATTTTGGAGTAAGTTCCGTGGGCTGATGAGAAGTATGTGTATTCAGTTTTATTGGGATGAAATGTTCTGTAGATGTCTGCTAAATCCAAATGTTGGATGGTTAAGTTTACATCTAAAATTTCTTTGCTCAGCTTCTTGTTGGAGGATCTATCCAACACTGCCAAAGGAGTGTTGAAATCTCTGACTATTATGGAGCTGGAGGAAATCAAGTTGCTCATGTCTGTTAATGTTTCTCTTATAAATTGAGGTGCATTCTGGTTGGGTGCATAGATATTAATAATTGAAAT
>CAUYPK010029785.1:0-20662 GCA_963574355.1 Loris lydekkerianus
GTTTACATGGATGGAGCTGGAACATTTTCTTCTTAGTAAAGTATCTCAAGAATGGAAGAAAAAGTACCCAATGTACTCAGCTTTATTATGAAACTAATTTAGGGCTTTCACATGAAAGCTATAACCCAGTTACAACCTAAGGATAGGGTAAAGGGGGAAAGGGAGAGGAGGGAGGGAGGAGGTGGGTGGAGGGAGGGGTACTGGTGGGATTACACATGCCGGGCATCTTATAAGGGTATATGTGAAACTTAGTAAATGTGGAATGTAAATGCCTTGGCATGGTAACTGGGAAAATGCCAGGAAGGCTATGTTAACTATTGTGATGAAAATGTGTCAAATGGTCTGTGAAGCTAGTGTATGATGCCCCATGATTATATCAATGTACGCAGCTATGATTTAATAAAAAAAAAATACATATTCTTCTATGATCTATCCAAAAATAAATAAATAATTAAAAATAAATTAATAAATATATAGTTCCATATATTACATGTCACACATAAGTGCAATAGGTAATAGTTATTAAAAGCTCATTAGATGGCAAGCACTGTCATAAATATTTTAAATGCTTTGGTTGGCTTATCTCACTTCATGCTTAAATTTTGTTTTTTATACCAAGTCTCTTTAGACTTACCTGCTGTCTTATTAATATCCCTGCTTTTTTATTGGAACACATCATTGAAGGACTAAGCTTATATTTTTACTCTGGAGCACAAGAGCAGGAACCATGGCTATGTCACTCAGTATTTCATATCTAGTGGTTAGCACAGATCATGGCACAGAGTAAATGATTGATTAATACTTGTATCTTTTTTTTTTTAACTTCATAAAAGAATTTTGCTTTCAGATTTTGTGAGAAAAATGATTCTTAAACCACCAAATGATAACAGGCTACAATCAATTTTTCTACTTCCCATTTCACTACTTAGAACCTTTTGTCCCCACCTGAAAAGAAAAATTACCTTGAAATGCTAAGTAAAAGGCAGAGTGGTGATTTTACACATCAATAACCAACCAAGACCATTTGTTTGTTCCAAAAGAGTTTTACAAATGAGAGGATCTCTCTACTTTACAGGACTGAAAACGAATCAAGGAGAGAAAAGTTTGCTGAAAAAGTTTCACAAAGAAGTATTCATGAAAGACATCACCATAAATACTTCAAAACATTATGGATGTTCCAGAATTCCATGGGGAATCTTGGAAGATTGCATAGAGATGCAGATAAATTTGGCACATACTTACATCTGGAGTGAAAGGGAATACTAACCCAATTCTTGTGATAGAGGCTCTCAGCTTTTATTAATGAAAGGCCAGAGGAAATCAGAAACCATCAGTTTTTGGAAAAGGTCAGGATCCTCAACAAGGAAATCCAGCAGTCGCTGAGGATCACTCATTCTGTGGTGGACTTCATGGTGTCTTCCCTGTGGTCCCAGGAAGGCATATGGAAAGGAATGATGAGTAAGCTGCCATTTTGAGAGGATAATGGAGCATGAAAGAAGAGTTACAGCAATTGTAAAATGTATAATCCCACCTTCTGATTGTTACCACCTCAAATACTGTACTTAAGAAACAGTCCTCCCCTCAACTCTCAGAATTGGGGATATTGGGCAGGACGGAATGGGAACGTATGATCTGTGTGAGGAAAAGACCACATCTGTCAGGTTCACCTAGTACAGGGCCTATCTTATGGTAACTATTGGACAAATATTTGTTACTATCTTCTCTCATATTGTTCTTGGGTTCTAGCAGGTATCCCCAGTAATACTGACTGTCCCAACAGTAAAATTTGCATTCCAGGTGTGGGTTCATTAAGAGCTGAGATCATCTCTTACCCATATCCAAACTGAGAATTTATCATATTCCTGGCACATGACTGGTGCTGTTAGTAAATAGATGTTGGATGAATGTATGTATGAATGGCTGAATCAATGAATAAACTTGAACACTTACAGTTACCACTAGCAAAGCCTGGGAGTGGAGTTTCCACTTTTCTAAAGGAATGTTTACTGAATTATTCTAATACAAATTGGAAGTACCCTCTACGATCACACACCACCATATAGCAGAAGAAAAATCCAGACACCCTTCTACAGTCTAACAAGTTAAAGAAAATAAGATGCGTGCAAGAAATTTACCTGAATAAATTATTTATTCCATATTTATAAACTTAGTTTTACAGTGATGTCGGCAGTTAAAGTTCATCCTTTACATAAGGATATGTAGTTGACAATATATCTTTCCTAGAGTTATAGGGAATACTTCTTGAATTTGGGATAAAGTGATATTTATCAGAATTTGAAAGCAACCATAAATCATCTTCTGAGAACATGTAATATCAAATATTTTGCTGTGTACGAGGTTAAAAATTTGATTATAATAAGGAAATTTTGATACCAAATTCTCATTTAGTTTTACTATATATTTATTTAGATAATTATTATTAATTTTTGGTGTTACGTTTAGATCGCATGATGTAGTTTTACCTGGGATTTGTTTCAAAATAATTTGTTTCCCATGCTTGGGAAAGAGGTTTGGATATAGATTAGCACTTTCTAATAAAGTCATTCTGTGGTGATAGAAATGTTCAACTGTTTTGTTGTCTTTCACTGTCCAAAAGGACAGTCATGAACACATGTGCCCACTGAGCTCTAGGAATGTGGCTAATACAGCTGAAGAACTTAATTTTTATGTTATTTAATGGTACTTTAATTAATGTATTCTCTTCATTTTCACTGATAGTGACATGTGGCTAATTTACCAGACAGAACAGAAAGAGATAAACATAATTGGCATGGCATGATGATACTTAAAGCTGGATGAGAGAAAGATGATGTGTAGACACCGTTTTCTCCCATGTTTAGAACATATGTTCATAATAAAAATGGAAGAAAACTGAAAAATACAGAAGACAAATACAGCATGAACACATAAATATGTGGAATCTAAAAAGTCAAAATCATGGAAACAAAGAGTAGATTGGTAGTTTTCAGGGGCTGAGGGAAGATACCTATCAAAGGGGACAAACATTTAGGTATAAGATGAACAAGTTCTGGTGATGTTGTGCCCAGTATGGGTGGTGGTGGATGTGTTAATTAATTTGATAATCATTACAGAATATATGCATATATAAACTCACCACACTATTATATGTCTTGAATATATGCAAACTCTGTCAATCAAATATGTTAAAAGAGAAAAATGGGGGGGGAGTCTTGAGTAGACAAAATAAGAGAAGAAAAATTAAGTTTTTATAGTCCTATTCTTTAGATATCCATCCAGGGCTCCCTTTGTAGGATGAGCAAAGGCTCTTCTCACAGAGGTTGCCAAGACACTGTTCAAGGGGCTGCATGGAAACTCAGGGAGGCCGTGGTGACCATGGAGTTGCTTGATGAGGGATGTGTAGCTTGGTTTGTCAAAGTGAAGAAGAGACCTACAGACCTAGATAGCAGAGTGAGTGAGGAGTTTTGGAAGGAAGCCATGAAGCTACCACTGCAATAACTTATAAGAGGCAGAAACATTAACATGTTGCAGAAGTCAAGATTCTATATTAGAAAGTAGAATTTAAGTGGTTGAAAAGTAAGTTATGTGACAATGAATATGGCTGAGAAGGAGCAAGACCCAGGGTAAAAGTGAACATGGTTTCTCTAAAGAGAAACTATTATTTCTCCAGTAAAAGTCTGGCCATCAAAAGAATAATTAATTTCTTTCTTCTGAGACTAAAGTTGCTCCATACATTACACTGAGGCATCCAAGTCTCTTTCTACTTTTAATTTTAAAAGAAATGTAAATGCTAGGATCTTGGGTTAATAGACCAAAACTCAATTTTTTTTTAATAAAACTCAATTTTTAATGGAATGTCTAATAAATAGTAAGTTCTGTAACTAATATTTAGTAGCTGGGCCTACAGAAGCCAGACACAATGCTCGCTGGGGTCTTGCTCTTGCTCAGGGTTGTCTTGAACTCCTGAGCTTAAGTAATCCACCCACCTCAGCCTCCCAGAGTGCTAGGGTTACAGGAATGAGCCACCATGCCTGGCTCTAAGCAGGTAGAGATTGCTGAGCCACAAAGCCCTGTCATTTGCAACCTCTGCCACTGAGAGGTTCTTTTTCCTCTTGAATGCCTCATGTCAATTATGGACAAAGGAAATGTTTTCTTCATTTGCACAGCAAGCCTGAGATCAGATTGACACTTTCAAGAGCACTTCAATGTAAGTATGATGATAATCAAAATGGAAATGAACAGGAAGCCTAACATGCTGCCAGATAACATAATTAGTTTGTAACATTAAAGTATTAATACCTGTTCAAAATATTTTGCAATATTGTATATTATACGATATTGTATATATAAATGTTACCTTACTTGATCTGTTTACCAGACTTAGGAAAGAGACATTATTCTCTTGTGATAGATGAGAAAACAGAGCTAAGGCAGTTAATCTTTTGGTCTAAATTCAAAGACACCAGAGCCTCGATTTGAATCTGAGATTGCCCTCTCCAAAACTCATACTCTTAATTACTTCAATATATCTAATTATTTCACCTTCAGGTTGAAGACCCCTAGAAGGTATTACTCTACATGGCTCCTGAACTGTCTCCAAGTACCAAAAGGTTTTTTTCCCCCCTTTGTAAATAGAACCCCAAATATCCACTCACCCCATTTGGAATAAAGCCCATCCCCTCCCAATGGAATGTGGCTTCATCTTAAAAACTCAAGCTTTCAACCGTGTCAGAATATATCTCTACACATAATAAATGAATAATAATCAATACAATCACCTGAAGACTCTCTTCACCCTACTACCCTACCTGGGCACCTCTCCTTCCTTAGCTGCAGAGGGGGCACAAGCTGACTAATCTGTTTATCATCCTAATTCCTTATGCTGATGCTGCCATGATGGTAGTCCTGCCGATGATGATGGTTTCCATTTAGAGAATACTTAATATGTCTACAGAGCTATACTCAGTACTTTACACATTTACAGCAGTCCCAACAGTAGATAAACTGAGTGTCAGAAAGTTTAATCATAGTTCCTTAACCATAGTCACTCTGGTATATGTAAATGTAGGATTTGAACCCAGAACTACATCATTCCAAAGCTTTGGTTTCCTCTACTGAAAAGGATCAAAAGGGAAACATATATATAGAGGGAAATTTGAGGATCATTTGTGTATAAGCATCTGTCTTCCTGTGTCTTTTCTTGTTCTGAAGCTTCATGATAGGACTTATGAAATCAGGTAAAAACCTGTTCATTTTAGAATCTGTGACATTTTTGCTTTGTTTGTTTTGTGAGATAGAGTCTCACTTTGTCACCCGGTCTATAGCAGCATGATCTCAGCCTAGCTCACAGCAATCTTAAACTCCTGGGCTCAGGCAGTCTTCCTGCCTCAGCCTCCTCAGTAGCTAGAACTACAGGTGCATTGCACTGTGCCTGGCAATTTTTTCTATTTTTACGTAGAGATGAGGTCTTGCTTTACTCAGGCAGATCTCAAATTCCTGACCTCAAGCAATCCTTCTACCTCAGCTTCCCAGAGTGCTAGGATTACAGGCATGAGCCACTGTGCCTGGCTAAACCCATGACATTTTTACACCTTTCCTTTGAGCCCCTCCTATGCACCCCCACATTCAGTAAAACTCAATTCTTTTTATCCTTGTGAAATCTTGAAAACAGTTGATCTCTGCCACCTTGTGTTGTGCTAATACACAGCTGTTTTATAAGTATGTGTTTGCCTTCTTGTTCACAGCATTCATGTTGTCCAAAGTTTTTGCATTACTTAAAATTTGATTGAGCCCAGCTCTAGAAACACTCTGCTTTCTAATTTTAAAAAGTCAAGTTCTTTTTTCACAAGAGCATTGCATGCTTTGAACAGAAGGTTAGTGACTCAGCATTGCTCCTGAAACTGCACAGGCAGCTAACTGCCCCTGACAGTCACAGTGCACTCAGTTTCCAGCACCTGGTATCAGTAGCTAATACTTGCAAATGCAATTTAGTAAGAATTTGGTATAATTGGATTCTAAATAGAGCATGTCATTAAGAAAAAGAAAAAGAAAGAGAAAAAAAATATGGCAAGATCCACAGTATAATTTTTATAAGCTGGAGTGAAGGTGTTCTGGCCTTTTGTAAAATAATAGTTACTTTTCAGTGCCCAGGTGACAGTTCACACCCTCAGTGACAAATTAAGTTCCTAATAAGGTAAACTTTTGTAGAAAGTAAATTTGTTATTATAGATTTGCAGAATAGGGCAGAATTAATTCTAGTAATAATTGATTCTATTTCAGAAGTTGTGTTTATTAATGTGTGATCTTTGAACCATTTGTATCACAATGACCCAGGATATTTGCTTAAAAACATAGACTTCAGAGCCATATTTCAAGCTTAATGAAACATATTCTATGCAGGTTGGGGCCCAAGCCAAAAAAAAAAAAAAAAAAATTAAAGGCAGATAGATACATCATTTATAAGAGAATTAAATGAAGTAAATTCTATAATGTTTGTAGGTATTAAGCACTCGCTTTATTACTGTAGTTGATTGTGTCCTTTTGCTCTCTTTATGCACCTTGCCCTTTTGCCCCCCCCTACTGCAGGGCTTTTTTACCTCTATCTTACTCTTTAGAAAGAATTCACTGAGCCATTTGACACGGTAACATAGATAACTGACAGTACTTTCATGTGCTCCCCTTGATGGAAGCTGCATTTACAATTTAACAGGTGTTATACCCTAAGCTTCATTTCAACCAAAGGAATGAAGCTCTAATAGTGCAATTGGAGTTGAGCCAGAGAGAGGAGATAATTGGAAGTGGTAGTCAGTAAAATCTTATTTTAATAGATACTGGAATTACAGTATGAACATCTGCTCTATGGCCAGAGAATTTTAACTCATCATCCAGAATACTTTAGCGCCTGGAAGAGAAGAATCAATGTAATAAGAATGGAGTGATGTTTGAGGATGTATCATTTGAAATATCATAATAGTGATCATCTTGTAGGTATATTCTGTGATTTCAGTGTTGTTTCTTTAAAGAACATTGCTTAAATATTAGAAATGTTTACAAATGTAAGCACACTTCTCAGGGGAAAAAAATAGGTACATTCTTAAAACTAAGGAAATTCAAAATTACACACACAGAGACACATAAACCCTGCATTAGTGATTATTTTTGGAATATTAAGGAAGTATGTTTGTAGCTCATTATAAGCTCTGTAGCATGGAAATGGGTATCAAGGCCAATTTGGTTCATAGTTTTGTTTTTATTGGTATTTATAGCAAGTATGTCTTCTATGAGTTAGACAACTCTGATGGGTCTATATTTTAAATAACTCTCTCTTTTCACTAGGCACTTGGTCCTGGGACCTCGTCTTTCTGTTTTAGTCATTCTCTGTGTCCACCACACCATAGTTTAGGTGCACAGATAAAAGTTGTGTGAAAGACTAAAAGTGTGTTTTATATGTTTCATTTAAAATGATAACTTAAAATTATTTTTAAGGTACTTTAAACTTGAAAGTAAGACAGGGTAGTTCAGTTAAGAGTGGTAAGAATGAAAAGACCAAATTTCTAGTCTAGCTGAATCACTAAAGAAAGCATTTCTATGGATTGCCTTAAAATGCAGCATCTGACCAGCTCTCCTGGGCCTGTGTAAGTGTGCTCCTTTGCACATATGTTCAAAATTCCATGAGACACTCAAGCTTAAATTAAACTATAACTGATTGCATTTTAATAGCTCCGACTTTTGCTTCAGATTTTTAAGATGTGCTTTTCAGCCATACTATTTATTATGTTATTGAGACATTTTTGTAGTATTTCACCATTAATACCTATACCTTTCAAATCAGAGTAGTTATAATCTTCTAACAGCCCATGTTATTTTTAGCTGAATAGAACTGGTTTAGGGAAATGCCTTTCATTTAGTCTCAGAAATTTTTGTAACTTGTATTACATTTGCACAACATGGTAAATATATCACCATGGTCACTTTTACCTTGAAGCCAGAAATGGAGAGTTGGTGAACATGTGTTTGCTCCTAGAATTAATTTTTTTTAATCACAAGACCTCAATACAAATATGTCTTAACCATTAGCTCATTTTAAGGACAAGAGTAGTTTCATTGGAAATATAATTTAACTGCAAGAATTTTAGGAAATTAAGATTGATATACAACTAATGGCTTTTTCCCTCAGTTTGTACTTTAGTATACTTAAGACAGACTATTTTTTACTCTCCTGATTAGTTCTAACAATTTTTATTGAATATTCACTATGTGATACCTAGTTATATATGATTTAGCTTACTTAAACTATTCAACAGCCTCCAATTAACTACAATTATCTTTCCAATTTACAGATGATGAAGCACAGTTTCCAAAAAGTTAAATAAATTTTGCAAGGGCAGAAAGCAAGTAAATCTGTTGTCTTAAATATTTAGTTTCACTGTTACTGGAGTTTTTAACCACAAATAAATAGAATATAGTAAAATACAAACTTAATTTCAAGAGGGAAATTCTGATGGGAGCTCTAGTCTAAATAGCAGTACCAAGTATATGGTCCAATACTTAGTCATCATTTTAATTCTATATTCAAACAAAATATAAGTTTAAAAGGTTTCTATACATTGTATGGCAATGTAGCCCTTTTAATTTTATGGATGAAAATAAATTTCACATACCAAATGACTGGTTTATAAATTTAATAAAAGATTTTTTATAAGGGGAAAAATTAAGCACTGAGTTCTCCATGGTCCTACAGCACACCTAATTTACGCCCCCAAAATAATTTAATAACATATTGAGCCCTTATCCTGGTTCATTGTCTAAATTGCTTTCCACATTAAACTGACTCCTGCCATCAAAGAACTTGCAATCTAGAACAATTACTGTTTATTTCTTTTCAGTAGGTATTAACAGCTGTGTTGTTGTCTTTCTATAAAGACTTCAGATAGCTAAATAGGAAATTCTTGTCAGGTGGAATGATTTCAACTGCTTTCATTGCTAAGAATACTCTTTTCTCAGTGATAAGGGGTTTATCTCTCAGTAGGAGCATCATGCATTATATTTCTCCCTCAGTAAACATTCTCTATAAAATGAAAAGCTTACTTTGAAGATTTATGACTAATTCCTGAAAAGGAGCCATGGTTATTACTTTTAGGAGGAAGATTGAAGAAACGGAGGCCTGGAATCCTCTATTTGGGTTTTACAAACCACTGGTGGGCTACAAAGGGTTATTGTATATGAGTGGCATCTGCAAATGCACTGACTCTTCAGATACTCAAAACATATTAAGAGATTTATATGACCATATATATTTTTATAATTTTATTTTTGTAATTTTTTTTAAAACAAATTTATTTCAGGTTAATATGAGGGTTCAAACAACCAGTTCAAAATATTTGATTTTGTTAGTTAGAGTCCCTGTTGCGGTTACGTCCCACACACAAAAGGTGTGTCAAACACCCCCACCCCATGACTATATATATTTTTAAAAGATTAGTTACCAAAACTTTAAAGCTTGACAAATACAACATATACTTTTTTAAAATGCTGTGTTTCAGATAAGGAGCAGAAATAGCTAAAATAAAACATCCCTTAATTTAGGAAAAGCTTGTATGTTATTACATAGACAAGTATATTTAAATACATAACTTCGCTAGTCTAGATTCCACCTCTACTTTTATTCCTTTTTGTTTTTTCTTCCTTCCCTCACTCCTCATTTACAATGTTCACATATATAGTCTTTTTGCTATGTATATCAAAGCTACCTTTTTACAAAATTTAAATGCACAGAACATATTTATTCCCCTTGCTTTTATTATGTGACCTGTTTGTGTTACACCTACCCTGGAACTGACCATGATACAGTAGTAATTAAAATGCATGGCGTTAATTAGGGTACATGTAATAGAAATTTGTATTGCTTTTTATGAACATGCATGATACTAAATCTATTCTTGTTATTGGTTAATGTTAGGCAGGAAATATTATGCTTTTTTGCGGATAAGTTATGTGTAATTTTAACTTTCTATTCAGTTAACTTATTGGTTAATTCCCTACAAAATCCAGCAATACTGTTAGTATCCTTACATACATAGCAAATGATATCAAAAGTTTAAAGATTTTTGAAACCTAACGCCTCACATATCTCTTTAATATCTTCCTTTATTCTGGTTCTAAATTATATTCCACTTAAGAAACAGGCATTCTTTCTTATCTTTTTACATGTGGACTTAATTTCTCACATTTACCTCTGTTGGGCCTCATTAGCCATGCATTAGGTAGAGTCTTACAAGATCAAAATTCATCCATATCCTAGAATTCTCTTGATACAATGGCTGATTCTAATTCCACCATTCTCATATATGGAAAGTTGCCTCTATTACCATCACTCTATTATTTATATAAACTAATGCTCTGTTCATCAATCCATTGCTTGTATTGTCAAGTATGGAAGGATGAGGCTCATAAATTGGGAAAGGACAGCTTTCTCCTAAGGGGTTGCAGTCTGCAAGCAGCCATTCTGACAGGTTTGAAAGTAAAGCCTCAGGCCAGAAACCAAAATTAAGCACTTTGAAGGAGGGGCAAAGGAAACAGAAATTTATACGGTGCAGTGTAACCAAATATATATCTTTAATAAGCTAAGGAGAAGTCATGAATATTTAGGAAAAGAGAAGCATGCACTTGTTTCATGTCCTTTCATAGGACCCATGTTCAAAAAATGGTAGCATTAGCATGATCTGAGGGTGTAGTTTTCACCTCTTTGACATCAAAAGGCGAAGTAGAGAACAAATGAAACACCTCTGAGCACAGCCTGGGTAGACTGATCAAAACCACTCCATGGTTACTGGTCTCTTATCAGGAAGGAATGCTGGTCATTTATGTGGAAATCATAAAAAGGAAGCCCCAGCATTAGGTGGTTTGTTGAAATCAGCAATATCAGAAATCTTTCCAAAGGGGTTTTTTTCTAACCCTTAGGGAAGAAAGTCGAATTGTGATTAAAAGGGGAGGGAGTGTAATGAGGTGTGTTGAACCTTCCTTTCTATTATGGTCAGAAACTTAGTTTTAAAGTTTCTCTGGGCTCCCCTTGGCCAAGAGTAGGTCTGTTCAGTCCTTGGGGGTACTTTGGATTTTAATTTTATTTCTCAAGGTCTAAAAGAGGCTTTTTTCCTCTCCTTTTGCTTTTCTGTTTCTTCTTCAAAGATGGTTAAAGCTATATCTGTGTGATGTCAAATGAATGACTTCAGATTTTTACATTTGATCAAATTTTTAATGATGAAAGCAGAGTTATTTGATTTTTATTCTTTGTTTAGCCTAAGTGGCTAGATCTTGAAGATTTGATGGAAGAAGTAGAAACAAACAAACAACCATGATGCACACTTTTAGCAGTTTCATCTTGACTAAAATAATGTGGTCAATAATAGAACACAAACAAATAATTATACTTTCTAAGGATAAGCTAAACATAGTAGGATTTTTATTTCCTGCCTAGTCAATAGTCAGTCATCATCCTAATCATTAGAATCAACATAAACCTCTTCATCATGATTGGCATCACAACTAGCACATCAAGTATTTTAAAATGTCCTGTGTTACTCTTGTTTTAAAAATAATAGAGTTGTATAGAATTTAACTAAAAATTGTCCAAAGCCCACAGCTAGCAGTGATGGGAATGATACTAAAAACCAAGTCTATTTGACCTCAAAAGCCCTAGTCCTGTCCTTGCTACAATATTATGTTTTCGAAGGCCATTTTTAGTTATTAAATGACAGCTTGTTATTTGTGTAAAGCCAAATCCCAAAGACAGATTGCTGTAGGGTTTTGGTGGACGACATCCACCAAAGAGAGAAGCAGGAAATGTGGGGATTGTATCATAATACTGTTTCCAAAGCAACAGCCATTCTGCAGCTCCAGCTGCTGGTCTCCAGAAGGTAACACCAAGCCACCACTGCTGATTGTCTGACTTTTAAAAAGAAATTAGAGATCCAAACGTTAATATGAAATTTTGTTTGTTTTTAATTTTTGAGATAAGGTACTGCTCTGTCACGCAAGCTAGAGTGCAGTGGTGTTATCATAGCCCACAGCAACCTTAAACTCCTGGGCATAAGCAGTCCTTCTACTCAGCTGAGACTACAAGTGCATTCCACTGTGCCCAGTGTACTTTTTATCTTTTGTGGAGATGGGTTATTGCTTTTCCTCAGGCTGATCTTGAACTCCTGACCTTAGTGATTCTCCTGCCTCACCCTCCCAAACTGCTAGTATTACAGGCCAGAGCCATCAGGCCAGACCCTATATGAAATTATTTTTAGGCAAAACTCACTGTTATCAGATTTAGTTCCCTAGCTATCAGTTTATGATCTCTATCAGGTTTAAATTTGATCTATTCCTCTTTAATGTTTTGAAGTCATTCTTTTTGTTAAATAGTATTAAATCAAACTAAAATCTGGCCTGACAAAGCCTCTGTACTTATATGCTCAAGCCCTTGCATATGAACTATAACCTAGCTTAGGAGGTAGACAAACTATATGCTTCTGGAACAGTAGCTGAGCTTCCCTCAAAAAGAAACTTTCCCTCTAAGTATATCAGCTCTCTAATTTCCAATGGCATCCTGATGAATTTAATTATCCCCATATCAAAGATAATAATTTTCATACATTCTTCCCCTCTCTGAGAAATCACTTTTGCTTTTCAGTTTAAAGGAAACGTTTCAGTGTGTTTCATATAAATTTTAAATTTATAAAGGAAGAAGGGTGAGTATTCACTCATCTATGTGAGAAATCTTCACTATGCATATTTTAATGCATATTCTTATCTACAGGGTAAAAAATAGAACTGCCATTTAAAATATTATTTTTAGAAAAAAAAATGTTGCTTTTAAAACTCCTTGATTGAGAACAGTTCAATGGTCTCACAGCAGAAGCTGCCAGTTTCCCTGCAGGAAATTATTTTGCAGCATAGATTTGGACATGCTAATCTGCTCACAGCCACATGAGAGAAAATGGGAACTTTATCAGAATTTCTAAAGCAAGTTGTTCTAATAATAAGTTCTAAAGAAATCCAAAGATAGGAAGCCCTAGGATTAGAAATTGCCTAATGTAGAACCATTGGAACCCATGAGCATTACTAATTGTCAACATTATATAATTGGATCGATTTCTACCTTCTCTTAAAAAAAATCAGGACCTTACATTATACAATCAAACACCTTTCTAAATGTGAAAATTTTACCTCAGATAGAAGTGGAATAACCAGAAGTCTGTCAGCCTAGAAACTTAGAAGACAATTAACTAAAATTGTATCTCACTCTTCCCAACCAATCTCTAACAGGCTCTTCAAACACTCTTCCAAAATGTCTCTTAGCTTCTCTCTTTGTCCAACCCCACAAGCACATTTCTCTAGTTAAAGTCTTCATCATGTGTTGTTTGGACCATGACTGCATCTTAGACTAGCACCATATAATAAAATGCCCTCAATTATCAGGTAACCTGTGTCAATAAGTCTGTGTTAGACCAGATGTGGTAGCCTATAGCAGGCAGCCTCAACTCCAGGAGTTTACTGCCATCAGATCTAGTTAATTTTTTTTTTTCTAAGAGAAATTAGGAATACTCCAATTTTGAAGTGTTTATATTAAGTAACTCCTGTAGACCAAGTTGAATTTGTAGTCCCATTTTTGGCAACTTCCAACCCTGAGGTCCTTACCTTTAGGTTTTTTCTGTCTTCCTTTGTAATCTCCAAAACATTGCCATGTAAATCTTTCTAAAACCCTGCTTTTTACCATTCCTTGTTTCTTAAGAACTTAAGAAAATTTTCTTGGCCTTCACTCAACATCAAAGCAGAAGTGCTACCCCAGCAGTCAAGACATAAGTGTTCAACTTTGATTTTAAAATTATATGGGATTTGACCAATAAGCGATCAAAAACCCATGGAAGGCTTTCAGGCATAGAAGTGACATGGTGATTTTCACATTTATGTAGTTCACCTACTAAAGGTGTGGGATGACTTTCCAACACTGGTTATGATATGGAATGGAGAATTCATTTTATAGGCATGGTCAATGCGTCTCCTATTTTAGATAAGAAAAAAAATTGAACTGATAGATTTGGAAGTTCAGGATAAGTGGAAAACTCAGTAGAGTTAGAAAGGCATTGTGTTATTAGTGCTCTTCTATTTCAAGGAAATTTCACATGCATTTTCTCATTTAATACTTTCACTACCACACTAGAAAAAACTTTTTTTCCCTTAGTATGCGACTCATGATATATTTGTTGAATTTGTTTCTGAAAATGAGTCATTCCACCAGCATTTGATTGTGTCTGCAGTGGAACTTAGGTGGTCCTGGGTGAAGACCTCTGAATCATACCCACTAAGTATATGTAACAGTGTCATGTCGTGGCATAGTGTCTCATGGATTTTATTCAAAGAACTGTCAGGCAAACATTCAAAATAAAATGCACAACTGGACAGTGATGGTAATAAGAGAATGCAGTCCAGAGTGTGTGGTGCACTTAGGCAGCAGACCACAAGGTGAGGGGAGACTGCTGATTGACCTAGAAAACAAAAAGCAGAGGTTCACAGCTTCAACAAGGCCCCAGGCTCAAAACTGGCTTGAAGGAAACAACTCACATGACAGTTAATGTTTATATTAGCAGGAGACTTGTGAGTTGGGACACGTATTGAGGTCCCTATTTTGTCTATAAAGAAGGTATATCAAACGGGCTGTGACTTGGCTAAAACCACAGTTTTAATCATTAGTCATCATTAATATGAACAGATAAACTTGTTTTTCAAATCCTAGTCTTGGAAAAATTTTGCTTTTCCAATATCTTGAAGATAGACATTCTGGACATTGTAGACATTTACTGTATTTGCCATCCCATTCCCTTACCTATAACTCCTGACACAGCAACGTAGAGGTCTCTCATCAAATCATTGTCCTATAATTAGTGATTCACTGTCACATCACTTGAGTAAAATTTTCAGCAGTTAATTCTAGAAATATATTGATATTTTGTGGGTATTTTCTTTTGTTGAGAGAGCTCTAATTGTTCTGTTTTGTTATTTCCTTTTCTTTCTATACTTTGCATTTTTAAATATTTAAAATATTTTGAAATATGTGTGTATGAGAATTGGATCATAAACTAAAGATATTTGTGTTAAATGAGATAATGAAGTTAAATCACAATTGTGAGAGACACAGTTGCCCACAAATATTAAATAACAGATTTATAATTTCTATTTGTGATATGTCCAATGAGCTCTCTGCTATGTTGCATGGCTACAGATAGACTCAGGGAAGTTTTATTCCAGATAAATCTTGAAAATCTACAAATTAAATGGTTCTTTGTCTTTGGAGGAGACATTTAATGCTGTGAAATTCTATTGGCTTGTTTCCTGGTGTTAATGTTTTGAAGCTAAACTTGGTCTTTAAATGTGTATGTGATTTCCACTGAACTTTGAAACACATGGTAACATTTTCT
The DNA here is from genome assembly GCA_963574355.1 of Loris lydekkerianus. Taxonomy (NCBI): domain Eukaryota; kingdom Metazoa; phylum Chordata; class Mammalia; order Primates; family Lorisidae; genus Loris; species Loris lydekkerianus. Next base: position 15,459 of record CAUYPK010029785.1, read on the forward strand.
GACACTCAAAATGGCATTTCTTGGGATGTTTTAGAGATAAATTAAGCTTTAAATAATGCAATTGAGGAAGGTGAAACATAAAACAAATGTGCAGGTGTATATGAATTGTGTTGTTGGGTAGAAAATGAGGGGGGAATTTGAGTTAAAAATGGCAAACCAGAAATTCTAAAGTACAAATTGTAGAGGGATGAAAAAAAAAACATAATTCCTACTCTTTCCTATTAAAGAGAGAGAGAAAAAAAATTAACTCATAATAGTTAAGCAAACTCAAAATAGGTAATTAACTATGTTTAGAATTTTATTTAAATTTTCAGCAACAATAGATTCATTTAAATTTTTAACAACAATGACAATAATAATATTTAACACCAATTAAACTTTTAATAAGTGCCAGGCCTCACACTGAGCATTTTCATAGAGATTATCCCATTTATCTTTTTTTTAATTTGTTTTTTATTTTTTTTAAATATTAAATCATAGCTGTGTACATTAATGTAATCATGGGGCACCATATACTGGTTTTATATACCATTTAACATAATTTCATCACACTGTTTAACATAGCCTTCCTCACATTTTCTTACTTATTGTGTTAAGACATTTATATTCTACATTTAATAAGTTTCACATGTACCCTTGTAAGATGCACCATAGGTGTGGTCCGACCAATTACTCTCCCTCCCCCCATCCTCCCCCATCCCCTTCCCTCCCTTTCCCCTTTCCCCATAGTCTTAGGTTATAATTGGTTTATACCTTTCATAAATCAATGAAAGGTATAAACCAATGAAAGCTATAATTTATAAATTATAATTTATATAGCTATAAATTATTTATAGCTTTCATATGAAAGCTATAAATTAGTTTCAGATTAGGGCTGAGTACATTGGATACTTTTTCTTCCATTCTTGAGATACTTTACTAAGAAGAATATGTTCCAGCTCCATCCATGTAAACATGAAAGAGATAAAGTCGCCATCTTTCTTTAAGCCTGCATAATATTCCATGGTGTACATATACCACTATTTATCAATCCATTTGTGGATCGATGGGAACTTGGGCTTCTTCCATGAGTTAGCAATGATGAATTGGGCTGCAATAAACATTCTGGTACAAATATCTTTGTTATAATGTGATTTTTGGTCTTCTGGATATGTACCTAGTAGAGGAATTGTAGGATTGAATGGCAGGTCTATTGTTAAATCTCTAAGTGTTCTCCAAACACCTTTCCAAAAGAAATGTATTAGTTTGCATTCCTACCAAGAGTATAGAAGTGTTCCCCTGTCTCCACATCCACGCCAACATCTCTAGTCTTGGGATTTTCTGATATGGGCTAAACTTACTAGAGTTAAATGATATCTCAAAGTAGTTTTGATTTGCATTTCACTGATGATTAAGGATGATGAGCATTTTTTCATATGTCTGTAGGCCATGCACCTGTCTTCTTCAGAGAAGTTTCTCTTCAAGTCCCTTGCACACCCTGAGATGGGATCACTTGTTCTTTTCATGGTAATACAGTTGCGTTCTCTGGGGATTCTGGTTATTAAACCTTTATCAGAGACATAACATGCAAATATCTTCTCCCATTCTGAGGGTTGTCTGCTTGCTTTACTTACTGTGTTCTTGGCTGTGCAGAAGCTTTTTAGTTTGATCAGGTCCCAGTAGTGTATTTTTGAAGCTGCTTCAATTACCCGGGGGGCAGGGTCCTCCTCATGAAATATTCGCCCAGGCAAATTTCTTCAAGATTTTTCCCTGCACTTTCTTCTTTTTATAGTTTCATGTCTTAAGTTTAAATTTTTAATCCAGTGAGAGTCTATCTTAGTTAATGGTGAAAGGTGTGGGTCCAATTTCAGTCTTCTAAAGGTTGCCAGCCAGTTCATCCAGCACCGTTTGTTAAATAGGGAATCTTTTCCCCACTGAATGTTTTTAATTGGCTTGTCAAAGATCAAATAACAGTAAGTAGATGGGTTCCTCTCTTGGTTCTCTATTCTGTTCCAGACATCTACCAGTCTGTTTTGGTGCCAATACCATGCTGTTGTGATCACTATTGATTTATAGTATAGTCTGAAATCTGGTAGCATGATTCCTCCTGCTATGTTTTTATTTATGAGTAATGTCTTGGCTGTTCAAAGTTTTTACTGATTCCATGTAACACAAAGTATTATTTTTTCAAGATCTTTAAAGTACGACAGTGGATCTTTAATAGGGATTGCATTAAAATTGTATATTGCTTTGGGTGGTATGGACATTTTAACAATGTTGATTCTTCCCAGCCATGAATATGGCATTTTTTTTCCATTTGTTAACATTTTCAGCTATTTCTTTTCTTAGAGTTTCATAGTTCTCTTTATAGAGATCTTTCACATACTTTGTTAGATAAACTCCTAAATATTTTATCTTCTTTGGCCCTACTGTGAACAGAATAGAGTCCCTGACTGTTTTTTCAGCTTGACTATTGTTGGTATAGTCAACGATTTATGAATGTTGATTTTGTAACGTGAGATGCTGTTGTATGCCTTGATCACTTCTAAAAGTTTTATAGTAGAATCCCTGGTGTTGTCCAGATATACAATCATATCATCTTCAAAGAGTGAAAGTTTGATCTCATCTGACCCTATATGAATGAATACCCTTGATCTCCTTTTCTTCCCTACTTGCGATGGCTAAAACTTACATTACAATGGTAAAGATCAGTGGAGACAGTGGGCGACCTTGTCTGGTTCCTGATCTGAGTGGAAATGACTTCAACTTAACTCCATTCACATGACATTGGTTGTGGGTTTACTGTAGATGGCCTCTATCAATTTGAGAAATGTTCCTTCTATCCCAATTTCCATAAGTGTTCTGATCATGAAGGGAATCTGGATATTCTTAAAAGGTTTTCTGCCTCAATTGAGAGAATTATATGGTCTTTGTTTTTTAATTTGTTTATATGCTGAATTATACTTACAGATTTACATATATTGAACCAGCCTTGTGACCCTGGGATAAAACCCACTTGGTCATGATGGATAATTTGTTTGATGTGTTGCTGGATTCTGTTTGTTAGGATCTTGTTGAATATTTTTGCATCAATTTTCATTAGTGATATTGGTCTATTATTTTCTTTTCTTCTTGGGTCTTTTCCTGGTTTGGGGATCAAGGTGATGTTTGCTACATAGAATGTGTTGGGTAGTATTCCTTCTTTTTCTATATTTCAGAAAAGCTTGAGCAATATAAGTACCAGTTCCTCTTTAACGATTTGGTAGAATTCTGACATGAAGCCATCTGGTCCCAGGCTTTTCTTTTTAGGGAGATTTTGTATTGTTGATGCTATTTCATAACTTCATATAGGCCTGTTCAACATTTCCACTTGATTCTGGCTAAGTATTGGAAGGTGACATGCTTCCAAGTATTGGTCAATTTCCTTCAGGTTTTAATATTTGTGAGAATAAAATTTCTTGTAATGTTCATTAAGAATTTTTTGAATTTCTGAGGAGTCTGTTATTATTTCAACTTTCTCATTTCTGATTGATGAAATTAGACATTTTACTCTTTTTTTTCTGGTTAGGATAGCCAAAGGTTTATCTATTCTATTGACCTTTTCAAAAAACCAACTTTTTGATTTATTGATCTGTTATAAAATCCTTTTGTTTTCAATTTCATTTAATCCTGCTCTAATTTTGGTTATTTCCTTTCTTCTACTGGGTTTGGGGTTGGAATGTTCTTCCTTTTCCAGTGGCTTGAGATGTTGCATTAAGTTTTTAACTTATTCTCTTTACGTTCTCTTGAGGAAGGCTTGCAGTGGTATAAATTTCCCTCTTAGGACTGCCTTATGCAGTATCCCAGAGGTTCAAATAATTTGTGTCTTCATTGTCACTTTGTTCCAAAAATTTGGTAATTTTTTTCTTAATTTCTTCTATATCCCAGCTATCATTCAGCATAAGGTTATTTAACTTCCATGTTTTTGTATGAGTATGCAAATTCCTGTTGTTACTGAGTTCAACATTTATTCCATGGTGGTCTAAGAAGATGCAAAGAATAATTTTTATTCCTTTAAATTTACTGAGGTTACACTAAGATGTGATCAATTTTGGAGTATATCTCATGGTCTAATGAGAAGAATGTGTATTCAGTTTCCTTGGGAGTAAATGTTCTGTAGATGTCTGTTAATCTAAATGTTGGATGGTTAAGTTTAAATCTAAAACTTCTTTGCTCAGCTTCCTATTGAATGGTGTATCCAACACTGCCAAAAGAGTGTTGAAATTTCCAACTATTATGGTCCTGGAGGAAATCAAGTTGCTCATGTCAGAGTTTCTCTTCTAAATTGAGGTGCATTCTTGTTGGGTGCATAAATATTAATAATTGAAATCTCATCATATTCAGTGTTACCCTTAACAAATGTGAAGTGACAATTCTTATCCTTCCTTACTTTTTTTGGTTTAAAGCCTATTGTATCTGCAAATAGAATTGCAATACCTGCTTTTTTCTGATTTCCATTTGCCTAAAATATAGATGACCATCCCTTCATGCTGAGTCTATATTTATCTTTTAAGGTAAGATGAGATTCTTGTATGCAGCAGATATCTGGCCTGAGGTTTGTTTTTTTGTTGTTTTTTTTTTTTCCTGCCGCCGCATCCGCTGCAGTCTCCGGCTCCTGCAGCCCGGAGCCCATCTGTCGCTGCCACGGTCTGCCCTTTGATCTTCCCCAGCCTCCTGCACTCCGCCTCGGGCTCCCAGCTCACCTGCTGTGCGCTGGCGCCTCACAGCTCCGCTCTGCTCTGCTGCCCTGGCCTGAGTTTTTGTAACCAGTCAGCCAACTCGTGCCTCTTTAGAGGATAGTTTAAGCCATTCACATTAATTGAGAATATTGATAAGCCTGGTACAATTTTGGGCATCGACTTTTTCAAAAGTCCAGCAAACATTTTTAATCCTTTTGCCACTGTGGAAGTTGGAGTTTGATCAAAGTTTCTGAGTGAGTTTATTTTTGTGATAAAGGATTGTGTTTGTCATTATGGAAGATAGGTCTGAGAATATCCCGGAGAGCTTGCTTAGTTACGGCAAATTTCTTCAACATGTGAATGTCACTAAAGTATTTAATTTCTTCATCATAAATGAAACTCAGTGTAGCTGGATACAGGATCCTGGGTTGAAAGTTATTTTGTTTTAGGAGGTTAAAAGTCAATGACCACCCTCTTCTGGCTTGAAAGGTTTCAGCAGAGAGATCT
>CAUYPK010029787.1:0-18902 GCA_963574355.1 Loris lydekkerianus
AACCCAACTATACCACAAGACTATGAGGAAAGGACCAAGGAAGGGGAAGGGAGGGGGGAGGTTTGGGTGGAGGGAGGGTGATGGGTTGGGCCACATCTATGGTGCATATTTTTATCTATAATAAAAAAAAATAAATAAATAAAATATGATATAATTATAAAATAAATAAAATACAAAAGTTGGACTATAAAAAAATAAATAAATAAATCCTTTATAAAATTAACTATAAGATGGAGCATGTACTCATTTCAATGAAAGGGCTTAATCACAGAGTTCAAAGGACATGAAGCATGCATTATTTCAGATTGGTGAAGAGATCTCATCATAATTCTACAATCATATTGGTTTTCCACTTACACTAAAATTTGTGTAAAACCTAGCTTCACAGATATGCTATCACTTATTTTCTATTTTCCTTAATTCCCTAATAGTTTAGTTACACAGTAGTTATGGAAATCTGAATAATAATTCTAGTTTAATTTCAGTACGGTTATTATTTAGTATCTCTTAACATTGTAGCTTAAGACACATTGTTTAACCAGTATTAGCATGAAAACAACCTGATAAGATGATTAACTTTTAAATAAAACTTTAAGAAGTTAAAATAAATAGCATAATTTCTACCATCAATTCAGAAATATAGAGGGTGTTTATCATATCTTAATCTAGTAATTTATACTTGAGGAAATTTCTTCTGGAAGAAGGAAAACTGGCAAGCAAATAAATACATGGGAAGACAAATCTGCAGACTGGGTGTAAATTTACTTGTCTTTTTTTTTTTTTTTTTGAGACAGTCTCACTTTGTTACCCTTGGTAGAGTGCCATGGTGTCACAGATCACAGCATGTCTTAACTCTTGGGCTTAAGTGATCCTCTTGCCTTAGCCTCCCAAGCAGCTGGGACAATAGGCACCCAACACAATGCCTGGCTATTTTTTTGTTGCAGTTGTCATTGTTGTTTAGCAGGCCGGGGACAGGTCCAAACTGACCTGCCTTGGTGTACATGGTTGACAACCTACCCACTAGCTATGGTGCCACCCGACTTATCATTTTTCTAAATGCAGTATTTAGGTGCATTCTAGTCTCTCTCTCTCTTGTTAACCACTGTAAGGTTAACATTCAAGCTCTTTGGGTTTTCCTTGTTTTTTTCTCAGAGAGTCTCACTCTGTTGCTCCAGAGTGTTAATACTCTATTGCATTAGCCTACCTCACAGCAACCTCAAACTCCTGGGTTCAAGCAATCATCCTGCTTTAGCCTCCTCAATAGCCGGCACTACAGGTATCTGCCACAAGACCTGGCTAATTTTCCTTTTTTTCAGTAGAGATGAGTTCTTGCCTCTGTTCAGGCTGGTCTCCAACTCCTAAAGTTCAAGCAATCCTCCCACCTCAGCCTCCCAGAGGAGTGAGCCACTAGGGCTGGCCTCCCTAGGGTTTTTCAACTTTAGCCTGTGGTTCTCAACCTTCGTAAAGCTGCGGCCCTTTAATACAGTTCCTGTGGGTCACGACCCACAGGTTGAGAACCATGACTTTAGCACTATTAACATTATGGGCTCGTTGGGCATTATAGAATATTTTATAGGATTCCTAACTTTTACCCACTAGGTGTCAGTAGCACTCCACCGCTGGTTGTGACAATGACCCATGTCTTCAGAGATTGCCAAATGTTCCGTGGAGTGCAAAATCATTCCTGTTGAGAACCATGCTCTAAATAATCTGAAAGTTCTTAAATATAGAGCTAAGATCAGTTTTTTCTCCATATAAATGAAGTTTGCAAACTTCATTGTGTATCAGAATCAGCTGGAGAACTTGTTAAAACAAAAGTGTTGTACCTTACTATTAGAGTATCTGAGTTAGTTAAGTCTAAGATAGAAGCCAAAAATTTGCATTTTCCACAAATTTCCAGATGGTACTGATGATCTGGGGACCACACTTTAAGAAGTGCTGGTCAAGAAATAATCAGGAGCTGGGTCCAAATCTAAGTTTAATATGTATAAACAACCATTAGGCAGATAAAAGGAAAATGTCATTTGTATCTTTATTACTGAATTAACTTTTTCATACCACTGTATGGTCTGAACTTAGTAAATCTCTTAAATTTTTATCCATTATTCTTAGCTTCCATCTCATATGAATAGCAAATAGCTCATTTTGCATGTACAAATATTTATTCATAGACATTCCTCGTTCATTTCCTCATTGAATATTTTCTTATTGCTTGTATTATCCCTAACATTTGATCCTCTACTACTTAATGGCTTTTCTAAAGTATTTATCCATAGCAATACTGCCTCTCATCCTATTATTTTCACATCTGAGATACCAATTTTATCAAGGTCATAACTCATTGAGTTTAACATTTCTATTGTGTTTAAAGACACAGTCTCATATAGATAAAACCAACCATCTTCACTTGGTTTTAGTTGTTCCTGAAAGACGTTTGAGAAGATAGTTTTCGCTTTCTTTTTTTTTTTTTTAAATAGTGAAACTATGTTGGATCATTCCTTTTTTTTTTTTGAGACAGAGTCTCACTTTGTCGTCCTTGTTAGAGTGCTGTAGCATCATAGCTCACAGCAACCTCTTTTTAGAGATGAGGTCTGGCTCAAGCTGGTCTCGAACCAGCAATCTGACAGACAATCCACCTGCCTCGGCTTCCCAGACTGCTAGGATTACAGGCAAGACCCACCATGCCCAGCCCTGTTGGATCATTCTTAACAAAATTTGTATTAAGCATTCCAGGGTATCAATCAATTAGTACTACGTAATCAGCTTTTGTATGTACCTCGAATGTCTAACTTTTCTTCTTATAACAGCAGCCCCCAACCTCTTTGGCACTAGCGAATGGTTTCAAGGAAGACAATTTTTCTATAGATTGGGGGTGGGGTGGTGATGGTTTCATGATAATTCAAGTACAGTACATTTACTGTGCACTTTATTTCTATTGTCATTACATTATAAAACATAGTGAAATAGTTATACAACTCACCACAACACAGAATCTGTGAGAGTCCTGAGCTTGTTATCCTGCAACTACATGGTCCCAGCACTAGCATCATCACCTCAGCTCTGACTCAGATCAGGCATTAGATTCTCATAAGGAGTGTATAATCTGAATACTTTGTATGCACACTTTACAGTAGGGCTCATGCTCCTGTGAGAATATAATGTCATGGCTGACTGACAGAGAGGAGATGGAGCTCAGGCAGTGATCCCAATGACATGAAAGGCTGTAAATACAGAGGAAGCTTTGCTCACTCACCTGGTGGTCACCTGCTGCTGTCTGGGCAGGTTCCTAACAGGCCACAGACCAGGAGCAGTTGCCCGCCTGGGAGTCACTGACCGTACTCTTAGAATACTTATTTTTAGCACCTAGATTTCAAAATGTAACGAATACACAAAGGAAAGGTGAAGAAAGAAAAAGAACTTAAGACATACTTGCGTAATTGTTGAGATCAAACTGTGATAGAGCATCTACTTTCTCTTTGGGTTTTTTAGGACCTGGTTTGGAGTCTTCTCTTTTTTTCCCGGTAGCATCTTTGGAATTCTTTTGTCCTGTACCATTAGATGCTCCTTCTTGGTGGTGTGCAGAGGTGCCATTGACAGGGTCAACACCAGTTGTGCATACAGACTGGTCATCAAATGGCCTACAAAAAATAACTTCAAATATTACTATCTCCACAGACTTGAACAACAACAACAAAAAATTGTTCTTTTGGCACTGTTTCAAGTTCAATTTAAGATGAGATGGCAGTGAAAGATAAGACCCTAACTCTGTTACAAAACCTCAGTGACTTCTGTTGAGTGCAATCTCAGTAAAACTGAGCTTCCTAAAAGTAGATTAGCTCCTTAGAGTTCTTTCTAGCAATTAAATTCTAGAATTCTAATTGTCCCCAGAAGATTCTTATTGTGTCTATTTGTTGAACATATTATAAAGCAACCAATTACATTGTTTATAGTTGAAAATCTGATTTCCAAGCAAGTTGAAAGTATGCACAAACTGGATACTCTCCCAAAGTGGGCACCATATAAAAATAAAATTTTAAAAAAGTATGTTATGTTTATATCATGTATTTTTTTTAGCATTCAATCATACTTATACATTAACATGAATGCATTTAAAAAATCACCTTTACAAATATATTCTGTGGTTTTTATTTCCTAACAGAAAAATTTCTAGGCATATATAAATATATATAATTTTTTTTTTTTTTTTTTTGGAGAAAGAGTCTATGTTGCCCATAGTAGAGAGCCGTGGTATCACAGCTCACCGCAACCTCAAACTCTTGGGCTTAAGATGATTCTCTTGCCTCAGCCTCCCAAGTAGCTGGGATTACAGGCTCCCACCACAACACCTGGCTAGTTTTTTATTGTAGTTATTATTGTTGTCCTGGGCTGGGTTCGAACTTGCCAGCCTTGGTGTATGTGGCTGCTATCCTAACCACTGGGTAATGGGTGCCGAGCACCAGGCTTATTTTTAAAAAATAAAATGCACTGGTTGGACCTGGTGGCTCATTATTATAATTTTAGCAATCTGGGAGGCTGAGGTGTATGGATCTCTTGAGCTCAGGAACTTGAGACCAGCCTGAGCAAGAGTGAGACCCCGTTCCTAAAAATAGCCAGGCACCTATAGTCCCAGCTACTTGGGAGGCTGAGGCAAGAGGATAGCTCAAGCCCAAGAGTACGAGGATGTGAGCTATGATGACACCATGGCAATCAACTCAGGGTGGAGTGAGATTCTGTCTCAAAAAAAAAACAAAACAAAACAAAACAAAACAAAAAACACTAAGAAAAATGCATTTACTAATATATTTTCAACTTAGTCCATGGTACTACTCGAAATAAAAGCTTACCAACTTCCTGGTTATGACCTCAATCATTTGAAGAATTCATTTCTTCTTCATGGAGCTCTTATAAAACATCCATTTTGGCTCAGTGCTCATAGCACAGTGGTTATGGCACTGGCCACATACACTGAGGCTGGTGGGTTTGAACCCCGCCCGGATCAGTTAAAACAAGGATAAGTATAATGACAACAACAACAAAATAGCCAGGCGTTGTGGCAGGCACCTGTAGACCCAGCTGCTTGGGAGGCTGAGGCAGGAGAATCACTTAAGCTCAAGAGTTTGAGGTTGCTGTGAGCTGTGACACCATAGCCCTCTACCGAGGGCGACTAAGTAAAACTTTGTCTCAAAAAAAAAAAAAAAAAAAAAAAAAAAAAAATCATTTAAATATATAATCAATCACTGCTATTTCTGCAGGTTCAGAATTAAAATTATCCATCTATGTGGCACAAAAATCAGATCAAGATTTCCGCTAAGCATTACTATGAATAGTTTAGTTACAGTAAATGAGGTACTCTTTTTTTTTTAAATATAAAGACAGAGTCTCATTCTATTGTCCAGGCTGAAGTAGCTCACTACAGCATCAAATTCCTGGCCTGAGATGGCTGAGCCACCGTGGGACTCTGAAGTGTCCCCATAAGCAAGAAGATGCTCACCAGAAATGGACACTCAATCTTGGACTTTCCAGCCTACAGAAGTGTAAGAAATTGATTTCTTTTTTCCTTTTTCCTTTTTTTTTTTTTTTAATTAATTTCTTTTCTTATAAGATATTCAGTTGCACCAACAGAAAACAGATTAAGAAAACTAATTGGGGTCACAATTTGAAATGCTAAGTATGTGTAATGAAGGAACTCAGATTAACACTGCATTGTCCAAACAAAAATCTTATCAACTTGCCAGGTGCGGTGGCTCAGGCCTATAATCCTAGCACTCTGGGAGGCCAAGGTGGGCAAATCGCCTGAGCTCACAGTTCAAGACCAGCCTGAGCCAGAGCAAGACCCTGATTCTAAAAATAGCTGTACCTAGCTATTTGGGAGGCTGAAGCAAGAGAATCACTTGAGCCCAAGAGTTTGAGGTTACTGTGAGCTATGATGCCACAGCACTCTACAAAGGGCGACAAAGTGAGACTGCCTCAAAAAAAAAAAAAGAATCTTATCAACTCAGGTTGCAAACCTGAGAATTGGTCTAAAAACAGGGCACACTATAATAATAGTTGCTTATTTTGTGCCAGGTGTTATCGTAAGAGTATTATTATCAATATCAATCTCAATAAACTTCATATTAAGTGCTATTATTTTCTTTTACTAGTGGGAGATGCAAAAAAGCAACTAGAATGTTCTGTATCTTAACAGCTATTTTATAATGCTTTCTAATACTAAATAAATCAATACTAAGTTACTTAACTAACATTTTACTATTTAAAAGAATAGGCCAAATTCATAATCATTTAGAAAAATTATGTTTTTAAAAATCCACTGTCATATCAATTGTATTACTGGTGGCCTTGGTGTTTGGACAGGGATTCATTTTCTGGGCCTCACTCTAGATGGTTTATTTACTGTAGGTTTGCAAGTTGAGATGGAAATACAAATTATGGTGGCAGTTATTCATTTTACATAAAAGAGGGTTTATATTGTGTGGGTTGCACAGTAATCTTGCTGTTATCTCATTTTATCATGGTCTCAGAGTGACCTTGTCTGATTTTGATGTTCTTTGAAATTGTTTATATACAAGAATTGTTTATATACAATTGTTACACCATTACAAGGATGTAACAGAGGAAGAGCCTTTAGTTCAGCATCATAAACTAATTTTAACCAATTACAGTGGTTGCTTCCAAGCTTTACTGTTTTCAATGAACAGGCAGGAACTTGACCTTGAAGTTGGCCCATTATATAATTTGAATATAAGTTATTATGAATGTACTGAAAAAAAATTCTACTTTTAGGATAGTATAAGACACCAAAGTAATTATATCTAAAACAAAATACTCACCCTCTCTTCCCGCTTTTTGATGGTGGGCCACTTCTCCTTTCATTTCTAGGACCTGAGAAATTCCTTCCTGATTTGGGTGGACCATTGTTGCCACGTCGATTCTGGCGATCTACTGGTCTCTGACTAGAAAAACTTCTTTTTGCTATTTCTCTCTTTGGAGGTAAAACAGTCTCTCCAGCCTTTACAACTGCTTGTGTTTTCAAATCAGTATTTTTTTTTTCATCCCTCTCTCGCCTCTCATTGAAATCACTGCTTTCAGAAGCTGTTTCCCATTCTTCGTTTGCCTGATCTGAAGAGTTCTGATTAGATAAGTCTGGTGTCTTATTCCCAGAAATGTCCCCAACAGTATTAACTGGTTCTTGAACCACATTATTAACAGTGCCATTTGTGGGCACTGCCACCTCATTTGTTTTTGAAGCGGCCTCCCTCTCTCTTAGCCTTCTGAAACGAGGAGGCTTATCCTGCCTTGGTGGTCGGGTAGGACGTTGCCTTCGGGGCCTCTCTCGAGCTGGGTCAAATTTTCGCTCAAATTTTGGAGGTCGTTTATCTGTTGGTATAGGAATGAACTGCTCATGTCTTCTTGGTGGCTCACCATCTTCTGGCTTAGGAGGTTCTACCTGTCTTGTGTTCCAGTGATTGTCTCGATAAGTGGGTCTTCGTAAAGTGGAAGGGCGTGAAGGACGACCGCCAGGATCCCTTCCACCACGTCTGAATGTTCCTCCTCTGCCTCTCCTTGTGGGCTCTCCTTTAGGAAGGAAGCCTGGTTTAGATTTTTCATCATCTCTCACGTAAGGTTTTTCAAGTGGTCTATTATCTATTCGAACATGATTATCAGGCTTGAAAGAAGACTGAAGTTTTATGGGTTTTTTGTTTTCAGACCGGTCCTCTCTTTTGGGAAGTTTGCCTTTACTTAAACTATCCTTGTCACTTGCACTTTCATGAATTTCACTGTCTGTGTCAGTCTCTGAACCCCGCTGTCGTCTTCTTTTAGGGACAACTTCAAAATCAGAACTCTCACTTCGCGTTTCACTTTCTTCTCGCTGTCTGAGAGGTCCTGAGGGTACATGTTCTGTTCTTGGCTTATTGTCTCTATACTGAGGATAATCTCGAGTGTGCCCTCTTCCACCCCTTCCACGCCCTCCATAAGAACCTCTGTAACTTCGGCCTCTAGAGTAATATTCACCTCTGCCTCGACCTCTGTATCCTTGATCTGGAAACCAATCTCTATCTCTAGCTTCTTTCCAATAGGTCCTAGGAGGTAAAGTTGATTCTTTTTTAACTGCTGGTCTAGAATCTGGTCGGGGCCTCTCTATAACAAAGTCTTTGCTGATGAGTTTCTCAGGTTGTTTTTCTTCTTTGACTGTGGGTGCTGTGGTAGCCTGTTGGTTTACGGTTTTAACTGTGGGCTCTACTTGAACATTATTCACAGGTTCCAGAGGCTTCTCAGTATCTTGAGATGGTTTGGGGGTCAATGTTGAAGTTTCTGGTGAAGGGAATTTTTCTAGTTCTGGCTGAACTGGTGGTGGACCTGACTGTGGCTGAACTGGTGCTGAAGGTGGTGGGGCTGGAGGAAGATCCTTCTTTTCCGCCTTTTCAAGTTTGACAACTTTTTCAGTGACCTTCTCGACCTTTTCTCCTTCTTTCTCCTTCCGTTGCTCTCGTTCCTCCTTCATATCTCTAAGAACAGGCTTTTTAATAGGACCCGATCTTCTCACTGGTCTATCGTTACCCTCTTCTCTTCTGTTGGAGCCTGGCCGTGGGCCCCAACGAGTCTCTGATTTAGATTTATACACTTTCTCAGGTTTCGGTCCTTCAGAAGATCGTATAAAGCCTTCCTTTTTTGGTTTCTCCTCTGCCCTTTCTGCTGGTTCTTTTGAATCAATGCATCTGCTGGTTACTTTAGGAATGCTCGCAGATGGCTCACTTCTTGGCTCTTCTGATTTTTGAATATGGTTAGATCCATGGGAAACACTTCTTTTCCGGGCAGGCTGACTCTCTACAGTTGAAATTCGCTCTTCTTGAGGAACAGATAAGGTCTTTTGATCAGTTACTTCAAAACAAGCAGATTGATTATTTGAGTCAGTATGATGAGGCCTAATGTCTTCCACAGATCTGCTTAAAAACTTTTGTACTTCTGTCTCACTTGACTCTCGGACAAAGTCTGCTTTTGGATGAGCCTCCAACTGACTATGTTCTACAGGATAAGCAGCAGTAATCTGCTCCTGGTCCAATGCAGCTTCAGACCTATTATGATGGGAATTCAAAAGTATTACCAACAAAGCAATCTTACCCACATATGAGAATAAACCAAAACAATCCTCCTGATTTTAATTATAAAAAGCATCTTAATCTCTCTACAAAAAGTTTACCATGGAATTGTTCACCATAGGCAAAAGGTAGAAACAGCCTAAATATTGACCCACACCTGAACAGATAAAAGAAACTGTGGTAGATAGGGACAATGAAATAGTACTCAGTGATAAGAAAGAAGGAAATACTGTCAGGCTCTACAACATTGATAAACCGTAAGGACATTATGCTAATTGAAACGAACCAGTTAGGACAAATACTACATTGACTCCCCTACATGAGGAAGCTGAAGAGATCAAACTCATGAAAGCAGAAAGTAGAACGATAATTATGAGGGGCCAGGAGTAGGGGGAAGCAGGGAGTTGCTATTTGATTCAAATAAAGTTTTAGTCGTGCAAGATGAAAAAGGTCTTGCCATCTGCTATATGACATTGTGCTTATAATTAGTATTATACTATACAATTAAAATTTTGTTAAGCAGGTAGAACTAATGTTATGTCTTTTTGCCACAATTAGAAATGAATGAACTTTACCCCTTAAAGCACAAAGTTTTGATTATGCTTATATGAATTTCTAATCCACAAGACTAATAATTTCTATCTAAAATGAAAGAATATACTATAGTAAGTCTATCTATCCCAATTAATTACAGAAACTTACAAAACATTATAAAAAATATACTTTATAAAAAAACAGAAGCTCTACCTATGTGGATCTAAATAATTATAGTCAACACCAATTTTCTACCTCTTCAAAAGTGATGCTGTAAATTACCAATTTTCTACCTCTTCAAAAGTGATGCCGTAAATTAGTACTCTTATCATGATCTTAGAAATTTCCCTGAATTACTTTTAGATAAGTGTCTCATAGTCGTGGTGGAAGGGTTTTTTCAACACTTTAGCTGGGCTACATTAGGATGATAGATATTTTTAAATTTCTTCACATCTCATTGACAGTAAAAACCTGCCAATTTTAGTATCTAATGCTGCATTACATCATTGAATTTAGTGCACAGTACCCAGTTACAATAAGCTCTCAATACTGAAATGCCAGCAAAAAAAATAAAAGGAAACATGCTAAATAGAAGAAAATCAGATTCATGGCTCAGTCCTAAATAGGAATGATCTTCAGGGACATTACAGACTTCCTTTTACTACAACATTCTGTTTAATCTATCAATAATTTAAATCTTGGGTGGCGTCTGTAGCTCAAAGGAGTAATGTGCTGGCCCCATATGCCAGAGGTGGGGTGTTCAAATCCAGCCCTGGCCAAACAAACAAAAAAACAACAAAAAGCATAATTTAAATACTTTATTACCTTACAGCCTCAGATTCTTCTGTTGCCTTGGGAGTAGTTGCCTGCTGAGGCTCAGCATGAGGATAGGGATCTGACCCCCACATCATGCGAGGCTCAGAAAGGGAAACTGCATGATCTCTTGTGGGTCGGGCTATATGCTCAAAAGACTCAGAACTATTTGGTGACCCTTCCATCTGGTCTCTTCTCATTAATGGCTTAGGAGGAATCATTCCTATAAGATTGACAAAAAGATGACATAAGAATCACTGAAAAATGAAAGCCAGAAAACCTGATAAACATAACATACATATTATTAATTGCTAGTTGGAATTCTCTACATTTAAACAAAAAAGTAGTCTTCTTTTAAAGAGTAAAACTGGAATTCTTTTAGAAGACTGGTCAAAATTACACCAGGATTGTTTTGTGAATGAGATTTTATTACTGCTATTAAATAAACAGATTTTAAGAACCAAGGAAGCAGGCTGGGTGCCTGTAGCTCAATGGTTAAGGTGCCAGGCACATGCTCCAGGACTGGTGGGTTCGAACCTGGCCCAGGCCTACCAAACAACAATAATAGCCAAAAACAAAGAAACAAACAAACAAACAAAAAACCCTGGGCATTGTAGCAGGTGCCTGCAGTCTCATGAGGCAAGAGAATTGCTTCAGTCTAAGGTTGCTGTGAGCTATGACACCTCAGTACTCCACAGACAAAATAAGACTCTGTCTCCCCAAAAAAAAAAAAAAAAAAACCATCAAAGAAGCAAAACCACAATAGCTCCCTAATTTAGTTTGAAGAAAACGATTATGCCCATAAAATCCAGATACTAGTGAGTATTGTGATTCTATATATATGATTCAAACATGAAAATTATACTATTAGTGATAAATTTTGTTTTTTTGAGCCAGAGTCTCACTTTGTCACCTTCAAGAGAGTGCCATGGCATTGTAGCTCAGAGCAACCTCAAACTCTCAGGCTCAAGTGATCCTCTTGCCTCAGCCTCCCAACTAGCTGGGACAGGCACTCACCACAATACCCGGTTATTTTTAGAGATGGGGTCTCACTCTTTGTCAGGCTGGTCTTGAACTTGTAAACTCAAGCTATCTACCTACCTTGGCCTCCCAGAGTGCTAGGATTATAGGAATGGGCCACTGTGCCCCGCATACAATGATAAATTTTTAGAGAAAATTATTTTCTATAGCAAATTTCACTAGCCTACTTTCATTGATAAATATTCTACAAATGAGGGCCAGGAGTGGTGGCTCAGTGCCAAATTCCAACTTACCAGGATGAATGGGTGGAATATCCATAGCAGGCCTTCCTGACATCATCCGAGGATCCATGTAGGACTGCATCATGAGCCACCTTGGGTCAAAACCCATGGAAGCCAAATGCTGAGGGTGAGGCTGCATGGGCTGATAGAGAGGTCTGTGTGGTGGCAGAGGGACAGTGCCACTGGATGGTTGTGAAGGTACAGTTTGTGGAAGCACACCTTGCTGCTGCTGCTGCCACTGCTGCTGTTTCATTTGCTCCTAAAAACAGAATTCATGTCTTGAGATGTATGTTCCACATGACAAATTAATCAGTCATATGAGAAAATAAGAGCCTATTTTGATCCTTAAGGGAAAAGTAAGAATTCAAGATATTTAACAGTGAGAGGTGGCAAGACAAAAGATCAAAGGATAAATTACAGTATTTTGCCTTATACTTGATGTAAGTAATCTCTCATTGTATTGTACAATCTATTTCCAATAAAGGGAAGACAGTGTATATAAATGAGGCAGAGGATAAAAAGGTTAAGAATGTCAAGGTAAAATCCCATCAACAAATTTTCATTAAAAAGGAAAAAAACTGCAAAGGAAATTTGTGTGCTTTAGGTATTTTAAGTTTTATGTCAATTTTCTCAGACTACTTAACGATGGGCCTTTACAATAGGACATATATGATAAATGTTTTTATCATTACCTGCTGCCGTTGGAATCGTGGTGGTAAAGACTTCTGAAACTGTTTGAAATAACCAGATAATACAGCAGGCCGAGGTTGGGACCCTGAGTCTGGTTCTGTCTCATGTGTCACTGGTGTGGATTCCTTGTCACTGCGATTGCTGTCCTGTCTAGTGAAAACTGCTTCCTCTTCTGCCAAAAGAAAAGGTGAAAGCTAATGGTACTCATTTACGACATTTATCAAGTGTATGCTTTCCTGTATTGAAATGATTAGACTAAGGTATAACACATGTTAATGAGGAAGAAAGCACCCTCAACACTCCAAAGCATTATTTTACATTCTGATGTTGGTAGTCATCAACGAGGTTATATTAAGATTATCAAACCTAGGCCACGCCCATCACTCAGTGGGTAGGGCGCTATCCACATACACCCAGGCTAGTGGGTTTGAACCTGACCCGGGCCAGCTAAAACAACAATGACAACTGCAACAACAACAACAATAACAAAATAGTTGGGTGTTGTGGTGGACGCCTGTAGTCCCAAGCTACTTGGGAGGCTGAGGCAAGACAATCACTTAAACACAAGAGTCTGAGGTTGCTGTGAGCTGTGACAACACACACTCTACCCAGGGTGACATAATGAGACTCTGCCTCAAAGAAAAAAAAAGAAAAAAAAAAAATTATCAAAACATTAGGCTGGGTGAAGTGGCTCATGCCTATGATACTAGCACTCTGGGAGGCCAAGGCAGGTTGACTATGTGAGCTCAAAGCTGGAGAACAGCCTGAGCTCACAAGTTCACAACCAGCCTGAGCAAGAGTGAGACCCCTGTCTCAAAAACAGCTGGGCACTGTGGTGAGTCCAAGTAGTCCCAGCTACTCAGGAGGCTGAGGGAAGAGGATTGCTTGAGCTCACGAGTTTGAGGTTGCTGTGAGGTATGACGCCAGAGCACTCTACCGAGAGTGACAAAATAAAATTGTCTCAAAAAAAATAAATAAATAAATAAATAAAAAAATTATCAAACCTTTAGATTTCCTCAAAACTGAGTTCTTATAATATAGAGACACCACATACCCAAATGCTTCACCATAAAAAAAAAATCTATATTTAATGTGATTAAAACCATTGTAAACTGTTTTTTATTTGTTTCAATAAATTATCACTATAACTGTTAATATTTTTGTCTTCCTCCTGGGGTCCAGAAGTCCCTTGCTGGCTTTCTGTATCCTCAAAGGGATGATCGTAGGCAGGTCCCACCGGCCAGAGATGTCTGGAGTCTTGTCTCCCCAGATTCGCCAAGCCCAGTTACAGGGAAGCTGTTACTCAGCCGCCATCTTTTTCAAAATCTATGCTTTTTGACTGTGGAACATAACTGTATAAAGTAGGAGAGAGTTCAGTAAGTTTGCAGTTTATGTCCCTGTTTTTTTGCCATTTATATCTTTTGTTTCTCTTTATATGCATTTATGATAACCTTTTCTGGTAGGATCTTTTATGGAAATGGATAATAGGAAAAAATAAAAGGCATGTTATAAAGTTTAGGAGAAAGCAGTTATTAAAAGTACTTTAAAATGAAATTTAATAATGTGGAGTCAGAACTTTAAAAATATAGGCTGGGTGTGGTGGCTCATTCCTGTAATCCTAGCACTTTGGGAGGCCGAGGTGGGTGGATTGCCTGAGCTCACAGGTTTGAGATCAGGTTGAGCCAGAGCGAGACACTGCCTCTAAAAATAACCAGGCATTGTGGTGGGTGCCTGTAGTCCCAGCTACTTGGGAGGCTGAGGCAGGAGAACAAGAGAATTGCTTAAGCCCAAGAGCTTTAGGTTGCTGTGAGCTATGATGCTATGATGCTCATAGGGCGACAAAATGAGACTCTGTCTCAAAAACAAAAACAAAAAAAAAACTTTAAAAATATTAACAGATATGTAGATATGAAAGCTGGGTGGAATAATACCTTTTGGGTAAATGCCTTTAACTGGGATAGTGGAATCATATGGTAATTCTATATTTAGCTTTTTTGAGGAACTAGTAGTCTTCTATAGTGGCTGAATACATATACATTCTTACAACAGTGTACATGGGTTCTCTTTTCTCGACATAAAGTGTGGTTTCTTCATATTTATCTGGCTAGGATTCACTAAACATCTTGGATCTATAAATTGGTTTCATTTCTAGGCTTATTCTTTTGGTCTCTTTGCTATATTTTATTCAGTCATTTATGTATTTAAATAATTATTACATTAGTTTTTTTTCTTTGTATATTGAGAGTATGCTTTACAAACACACCAGTGATTTAAAAAAAATCTTCAAGGGCTGGGCACGGTGGCTCACGCCTATAATCCCAGCACTTGGGAGGCCGAGGCAGGTGGATTTCCTGAGCTCATGAGTTTTCAACTAGCCTGAGCCAGCACGAGACCCCATCTCTGAAAAAATAGCCGAGCCTTGTGGTGGGCACCTATAGTCCCGGCTACTTGGGAGGCTGAGGTCAGAGGATTGCTTGAGCCCAAGAGTTTGAGGTTCCTGTGAGTCTACGCGGGACTCTACTGAGGATGACCAAGTGAGACTTTGTCTCTGGAAACAAACAAACAAACCTGCAATAGTATTGAAATTTGGTTTAGAGAAAGCTGGTTACCTCACTACTTCTTTTATTGGCTTTAACGAAATAAGGATGTAAGTATCATTCAGAAACAAAATACACAGAAGAAGCAAAGCATCATAGTTAGGAGAGAAATACTGATATATGGTACTTTAAATTTGTAAAGTATACACTGTTTAGGCATTTCCAGTTCCTTTTTAGAAACTAATACCAGAAACAGTGAATTTTGCTTATTAATTTAGTTCCTAAACTGAAATTGTACAACTGCAGACAGTTGTTAAAATCTCTTTTAAAAATCAACTGAAAAATTAAAAAAAAAAAAATTCACTTTAGTGTTTTCTCATCTAATACATACTATTTCTCAGGCTCTAGTTCATGTCTTAGCACCATGTTCAATCAAGGCATATTTTATTGTGTTCTGTTTTTTTCTTCTTTTTTTGTCTTTTCAAATTATTCAAATTATTATTTCAAATTATTATTATATTTTGTTATTTTTTATTTATTGTATTCTGTTTTCTATCAGGGACATTTTTGGACATAATTTCATGGACTTTTTTTCAGAATATTAAAAATATGTTAAAAATTATTTATATTATTGGTTTTGCACTATAGAAGCAAAACACCAGAAATGGAATTAGAAGCTTTATGAAAGCTAATATATTCCATCCAGATTTTATGTGGGTATTAGGCCTGGATAATCAGCCATGAAATCAACACAGGTCCATTTAGCTGTTAGTTCAGTGCTTGCTTTTGAATTAGTTAACTCAGTTAACCTAGCATGAATTCTAAGGATCAACATTTCATTTTAGAGCTCTGAATGGCTTGAATAATTTGCATTAAAATGTCTGTGACTTATAAGCCATTACAGCTGGAGACTTGTGCTTAAATCATGAAGAAGAAAATATGAGTGTGAGTAGCTTAATACAAATTTTCTGTCATTGAACTATTATTTATTGAGTGCATGTTGTGGGTTAGGAACTGTTTTCGGCACTGGGAATATAGCAAGTAGCAAGTCACAGGAGACCTGTGTTCTCATTGAGCTCACATCGTGGTGTGAGTGAGGGGACGGATAACAGATCATAGACAACTTAATAATTAATCAAATAAGATAATTTATTATGTATATAATGAAGATAAAATAAGATCGTTAAGGTAATGTTTAGAAAAGTGTGGTTGTGTACAAGTTTAGAAAAGGGTGTACCTTGAGTCCTCTTTGAGGAGGGGATATTTGAGGAAACTTGAAACAATGAGGAAGAGATCCTGTATATCTGGGAAGAGTGAGCTAGGAGAGGGAACTCCAAGTGTAAAAATGCTCATTGTGAACCAAGCTTAAGGCCTGTGGGGCTGAAGATGGTGATCAAGGCTATCGCCTAGCTCAAATCTAGAAACTCAAATCTTTTTTTTTTTTTTTTTTTTTTTGAGACAGAGTCTCACTTTTTTCACCTCTTTAGTGTTCTGTAGCTTCACGGCTCACAGCAACCTCAAACTCTTGGGCTTAAGCGATTCTCTTGCTTCAGCCTCTCAAGTAGCTGGCACTATAGCCACCTGGTACAATGCCCAGCTATTTTTTTTTTGGTGTAGCTGTCATTGTTTAGCAGGCCCAGGCTGGGTTTGAACCCAACAGCCTCCGTGTATGTGGCTGGTGCCCTAACCACTGAGCTATGGGAGCCAAGCCTGGAAACTCAAATCTTTTACTTTTTTTTTTTTTTTTTAAATTAAAATGAGCTCTAGAAAGATTTCCTTGTACTCTCTTCCGTTTTGATTCTTACGGTTAACATGACATTTTCTCTTTTAAGCCAAAATGCTACACCAACCTTATGGGATTCCTTAGAAGAACCTGACATTCGGGACCCTGGTGAATTTGAGTATTTTTTCTCCAAAGACACAACTCAGCAGAAGAAAAAGCCTCTTTCAGAGACCTATGAGAAAAAAAACAAGGTCAAAAAGGTACTGAGTGATTATCCTAATAGTTGTCATTCTGTGTATGCTTTTGTCATCCCTGAGCATTTGTGTTCTCTGCTGGCCTGCTTTCACTGTCTCTAGAGCGTGTTTGGGAAGGTCTTTAATAATTGATGGCATAAAGGAACCGATAGTTCCTGTTTTGGCTATGTTGTCTGAATTTTCAAAATTTAATTGGTGCTTAATTCTGTGGAAAGAATTATAAAATGTATTTTTGCTGTTAGTGAAAATACTCTGCAGGCTATATTGAAAATAGGTTTTATTTAATATTTACTGTGTTAGGCATTATTCTTGGCCTGCACTGCCCTGTATGGTAACATGGCTATTTAAATAATGAAATTAAATAAAATAAAAAAGTTCCTCAATTGCACCAGCCAGTCTGTGGCTAGTGGTGACAATAAGTTAGCATAGATATAAAATATTAACATCGTTGCAAAAAATTCTACTGGATAGCATTGACTAAACATTTGGGATATGTTGACTAAACAAAAGACAGATTCCCAAAGATCCTGTCCTTGTGAAGCTTATGTTAGTGAACACAAAACATGCCATGTCAGTTATGTAGTAGTACCTGGGAAGGAGTATTGATATGGCCCAGTGGGAAGGGGGCTGCAGTTTTCTTTTCTTTCTTTCTTTTTTTTTTTTTAATTAAATCATAGCTGTGTACATTAATGTGATCATGGGGCACCATACACTAGTTTCATAGACTGTTTGACACATTTTCATTTCACTGGTTAATACAGCCTTCCTGGCATTTTCTTAGTTATTGTGCTAAGACATTTACATTCGACATTTACTAAGTTTCACATATACCCTTGTAAGATGCACCGCAGGTGTAATCCCACCAATCCCCCTCCTTCACCTCCCTTTCCCCTTTCCCCCTATTCTTAGGTTGTAATTGGGTTATAGCTTTCATGTGAAAACCATAAATTAGTATCATAGTAGGGCTGAGTACAATGGATACTTTTTCTTCCATTTTTGAGATACTTTACTAAGAAGAATATGTTCCAGCTCCATCCGCGTAAACATGAAAAAGGTAAAGTCTCCATCTTTCTTTAAGGCTGCATAATATTCCATGGTGTACATATACCACAATTTATTAATCCATTCGTGGATGGATGGGCCCTGGGTCTTTTTCCATGATTTAGCAATTATGAATTGGGCTGCAATAAACATTCTGGTATAAATATCTTTGTTATGATGTGATTTTTGGTCTTCTGGGTATATGCCTAGTAGAGGAATTATAGGATTAAATGGCAGATCTATTTTAGATCTCTAAGTGTTCTCCATATATCTTTTCAAAAGGAATGTATTAATTTGCATTCCCACCAGCAGTGTAGAAGTGTTCCCTTTCCTCCACATCCACACCAACATCTCTGGTCTTGGGATTTTGTGATATAGGCTAATCTTACTGGAGTAAGATGATATCTCAAAGTAGTTTTGATTTGCATTTCTCTGATAATTAAAGATGATGAGCATTTTTTCATATGTCTGTAGGCCTGTCTTCTTCAGAGAAGTTTCTCTTCAAATCCCTTGCCCAGCCTGCGATGGGATAACTTGTTCTTTTCTTGCTTATACGTTTGAGTGCTCTGTGGATTCTGGTTATTAAACTTTTGTCGGAGACATAACCTGCAAATATCTTCTCCCATTCTAAGGGCTGTTTGCTTGCTTTACTTACTGTGTTCTTGGCTGTGCAGAAGCTTTTTAGTTTGATCAGGTCCCAGTAGTGTATTTTTGAAGCTGCTTCAATTGCCCGAGGGTTCCTCCTCATAAAATACTCTCCCAGACCGATTTCTTCAAGGGTTTTCCCTGCACTCTCTTCTAGTATTGTTATAGTTTCATGTCTTAAGTTTAAATCTTCTATCCAGTGAGAGTCTATCTTAGTTAATGGTGAAAGGTGTGGGTCCAGTTTCAGTCTTCTGCAGGTTGCCAGCCAGTTCACCCAGCACCATTTGTTAAATAGGGAATCTTTT
>CAUYPK010029790.1:0-71821 GCA_963574355.1 Loris lydekkerianus
AAAGAGGGACAGAGGGAGGGGGGTGGGGCCTGGGTGTGTGTCACACTTTCTGGGGGCAAGACATGATTGCAAAAGGGACTTTACCTAACAATTGCAATCAGTGTAACCTGGCTTATTGTACCCTCAATGAATCCCCAACAACAACAACAACAACAAAAATCTCCAACTATTATAGTGCAGGAAGATATCAAGTTATTCATATCCATTAGTGTCTGCTTTATGAATTAAAGAGCATTCTGGTAGAGTACATAAATGTTATTTATTAAAATGTCTTCATGTTGGCTGTTTCTCTTGACAAATATGTAGTGACCTTCCTTATCTTTCTTTATCTTTGTTGGTTTAAAGCCAATTGTATCTGCTACTAAAATTGCAACCCCTGCTTTTTTTTCTGGTTTTGATTTGCCTGTATTTTACAAGTCCATCCCTTCACAATGAGTCTATTTTTATACTTTAAGTTAAGGTGATAGTCTTATATACTGCAAATATCCAGTCTGAGTTTATGTATCTAGTCAGCTAGCCTGTACCTCTTTAGAGGACAATTTAAACCATTCACATTCATTGAGAGAATTGATAAGCCTGGTTGTGTTTGGGGTGTCATGATTTTTGGATATCCAGTGGATATTTTTAATTCTTTCACCACTGTGGAAGTTGGGTTTTGTTCAAAAATTTCTGGGTGAGTTTACTTTGGAGGTAGAGCATTGCACTGGTCATTGTGGAAGATTGGTCTGAGAATATCCTGGAAAGGGGTTTAGTTATGGCAAATTTCTTCAACATGTCTAAGTCATTAAAGTATTTGATTTCTCCATCACAAATAAAACTCAGTATAGCTGGATGCAGGATCCTGGACTGGAAGTTGTTTGGTTTTAGGAGATTGAGGGTCAATGGCCACCTTCTTCTGGCTTGAAACGTTTCAGCTGAGAGATCTGCAGTCATTCTGATACTGAACTTCAAAGGTCAACCTCAGAATGTCCCCAAGTGGACAGCCCTAGACATGGGTTCCAATTAAATTGTCTCAGGCAGTGCAAACCCTGCTCAACAGAGAGGGATTCAAGGGTCTCCAACAGCACAATTGGAGCCAGGGAACACTTCCGCCTGCCAAACTCAATCTGCACTGTCATCCACTTCTCTGCTCACAGGCCCAGTTAGAGCCAGGGACCACGCCCCCACTCACTGGTTTCAGTCCACACCCAGCTACCCTCTGCTTGCCAGACCAGTTAGAGTCAGGGGATGACACCCCGCTTGCCAGTCTCAGTGCATTGCCTGGCAAGCTTCTGTTCACAGACCCTGTTAGAGTCAGGGTACCATAGCCCACCTGCAGCTCTCAGTCACCACCTGGTAAGCCTCTGCTTACCAGCCTTGCTGGATACAGGGGACCACTCCCTAGGTCTTGGTTCACACCCAGCAAGCTACTGCTAGAGGGTTCTGATGGAATCAAGGGACCATGCCCTTGCTCTCAGTTCTCAATTCATGCCTAGCAAGCCTCTGCTCACAGGCCCAGAAGGGGCTGGGGACCAGCCCTGTCTGCCAAACTCAGTCCACATGGGGCAACCACTCTTCTGCTTTGAGTGTTATCAGAGCCAGGGGTTCTGCACCCCATCCTGCCAGACACAGCCCAAACCGAGGGTCAAAACCACCACTGGCTGGGCACAGTCATAACCAGGGGATTGCTCCTACTCCTGCTGAGTGTCCCTTTCTTCCCACACCCTCTTTCTTCCCCATTAGTCACAGATTCCATCCTGATGTTTGGCAGTTCACACTATGCCCAGATCTCTCAGGACAAGACCAAACACTCTGTGCTCTGCAGGGGGCAGAACTTCAGACTTCCATGCGAGGAGTAAAGACTGGACTGGAAGTTTGGACCTAATGAGGAAAATACCTGTTCAATTTATGCCTGGCATGGTGGTGTCTAGATTCATAAGTGGGACCTCCCTGGAGAAAGAGACCTGGAGTTTAGTGGCTGTCTCCAGCGATGTAAAATGGGAGGTTTTTTTGTTCCCTGCTCATGTACAATTATTCTGCAGAAAGCCTCCCATCCTCTAGTCAATAGGCTTTGTACCTACAATTGGTTTTCTTGAATGCTCTTACTTTGAGTTACAGCTTGCTGAAATTCTTTCTTGGCTCAGCTCCCCACCTTTGGCTTCATAAAGTCTGATTCCATCCAGTTTTTATTCTTCTGTTTAGGAGTCTCTGCGGAGGGTTGCTACCATTCAGCCATCTTCCCAGAATTCCTAAAAATGGCATACTTTGATTGAAGCTTGTGTTGATGTCAAGACTATTGATAGTCATTTGCTTTATCTGTTCTGTGTTGGTTTTACTAAAAACTGCAATTATCAGACTTCTTATGCCCAACACTAACAGGTTTGCCATATCCAGAAGAAGATGATGGAAATCATGAATAGAGAGGTATAGACAAATGACTTGAAAGAAGTCGTGAGTAAATTGATTCCAGACAGCATTGGAATAGACATGGAAAACAACTACTTATTCTCTCCATGATGTCTTTGTTAGAAAAGGAAAAATGGTGAAGAAGTTGGTTTGAATTGGGAAAACTCATGGAGCTTTATGGTGAGGATCATAGTTCTGGAAAAGTTACTGGGGATGAGACAAATGCTGAAGTAGAATGAACTGATGGATCTGAGCCACCAGTACAAGAGTCTGTTTAAAATCCAGGCTTTTAACAATGGCAAATAGTGAGTTCTATTTGTGAAAAAATAAAAATAGAAAATAATGCTAAAAAATATTCATATTTTTAAAAAGTACCTATAGTTTTCACTAAAATTAGCTCAAAATTGATGACGGATTTAAGTTTAAAATTCAAAACTATAAAACAACCAGAAAAAAAGCAAATTATATATTGGACCTTGAATTTATTGATAACTTTTCATATACACCACCATAATTACCCTATATAAAAGTAAAAGATGCTGAGTAGAACTTTATTCAAATTAAAAGCTGCTTTTTGAGAAATACAATTAAGAAAATAAAATTTAAGACACAGGATGGGATAAAGTTTTATAAAAGATATATCTGAAAAAAATAAAAACTTTGCATAAGAAATATACAGAGATTATTACAACTAAATAGTAAATACTAACTGAAAAGCAAGCAAACATTATATAAAATACTATAAGAATGAAAATATAAGAAAGCAAATAAAATATGAAAAGATACTCAATATCATTTTTCATTAGAAGAACATAAATTAAAATAACAATGAGATATTGATGCATGCATATTAAATTAAAATAGATAAATGCCAGAGTATGGCAATATTAATTACTAGTTAGGATGAGGAGTGACAGGAATTCTCATTGATTGCTGGAAAAAATGCAGAATGGTCCAACCACTCTGAAGGATGATTTGGTAGTTTGTAACAAAGCAAACATATTTTTAACTTGTGATACAGCAACTGCTTTCCTAGGTATTTACCCAACAGATTTAGAGCTTTTGAATACAGAAAATTTGCACATGGATTTTTACAGATCTTTTTTTAAATCACCAGAAATTGAAAGCAACCAAGATGTCCTTCCATACATAAATGAAGTAACTGTGGTACATCCATTTAATGAAATACATGAAATGAAGTAGCTGTGGTACATCCATATAATATACTATCCAGGGATAAGCTCACTCATTTCCAACTCACTCATTTCAAGCTGTGCAAAGATGTAGATGATCCTTAATTGTGTATTGCTAAATTGAAGCTATAACTGTGAAGGGCTGGTGTATGATTATATATATTATAAACTTGAAAAAGCAAACTTATAAAAAGGGTAAAGAGATCATAGGTTTTCATAGGCAGAAGTTTCAGTGGGTGAAATACAAGGGATGTCTTACTGTGGTGAAACTTTTCTGTATAATACTATAATGGTAGGTTGATTACACTATGCATTAGTCCAAACTACACTCTGTAGTACAAAGAATAAACCTTAATATCTGCAAAACTTAAAAAAAAAAAAATCATTTAGTAGGTTAGGGGATCCCAGATAGAAAGTAAAATGTGACAAAGAAATTAAGTGTATTAAAATGTATAAAGTAATCTCACTAAAGGGGATGGGAGAATAAAGTACTGGTCTAAGTAACTCTGTTAATGAGTGGCTTCTGCAACATTAAAGGCAGAAGGAGCTCTTTGTATGATTGTACTTGATTTGACAAAAGTTCTTTTCCATAAAGGTATAATTTAACTGTATGCCAGAATCAAACGATTAAGTAAATTAGTGGCAGATGGTATGGACTGGGTTTTGCACTGTTGGAGTGGTAGATTACAGATGAGCAATAAAAGAAGGCAGAAATAATTCATGTGTTAATAGATTAGATGGCTATAATATGAACTTGTGACTAAATTAATACACACGGATGAGCACTATACAAAAATGTATATATAAATAAATGTATATACAGAAGTTAGTATGCCAAAATATATTTTCATGTTCTCTAAGCTGTGATAGCCTAGAAGTAATGACTACCTAAGAACAATGAACAGCTAGAGCCAAAATATTGGTTTCTGACATAATTTTCAAATAAAAGAAATCTGTGCTCCTTAGAGGAATGACTGATTTGAAAACTGTGGCCTGGAATATACAAGGTAATCTTAGAACAGCTTGTGGTACCAAAAAACAACTTAAACAACAAAATAAACAAAGGATAATTTGGTTGTAAATAAAAATATTAAGTATCTATGAGTCTATATTGATGTTATAAGGATGGAATTTTACATCTGTGTTCCTCCTCTTCCAAACTAAGAACCATACTCTTATCATGGGGAAAACACAGACAAATACTGATTCTTTTTAATAAATTGTGTTGGAACGGCTAAATATCCACATGCAAAAGAATTAAGATGGTTCCAAACCTTTCACATCACACACAAAAATTAAGTCAAGATAGATCAATGACCTAATCACAAATGTTAAAACTTAAACATATATATATATATTTGTAAACAACATAAATGAAAATCTTTGTGGTCTTCCATTAGGCAATTCTTTTTTTAATTTGGATACGATAACTGTAGCACAAGCAACAAAAGAAAAACTAGAGAACTTCAACTTTACAAACATTAAAACTTTTTATGCCTCAAAGGACATGATCAAGAAGTGAAAAAAAAAAAAAAAAAACACACACACAGAATGTAAGAAAATATTTGTAATCCATATATCTGGTGGGAGTCCAGTCTACAGAATATATTAAGAACAAATACTAAACAAAAATAAAAAGACAAATAATCTGACATAAGAGTGAGCAAAGATTTTGATTAGACATTTTTTCCAAAAGAGATATACAAATGACCAATTATCACATGAAAAACTGATCAACAATGTTAGTCATCTGGAAAGAATAAATCAAAACCGTAATAAAATATCACTTTATACCAACTAGGATGACCAAGTTTTGAAAGTGCTAACAAGGATGTGTAAAAATTGGAACCCTTATACATTGCTGGTTCAGATGTAAAAAGGAGCAACCTTTACAGAAAACAATTTTGCCATTCCTCAAAAACTTAAAGGTAGACTTACCAAATGATCTGGCAATTCTCATCCTAAGCATACATCCAAGAGTCTGAAAACATGTTCACTGAAAAACTTTCACTCAAATGCCCACAGCAACAATATTTTTAACAGCCCAAATTGAAGATAATCTAAACATCCATCAACTAATATATGGAAAAATAAAATCTGATATATCTAACAATGGAATCTAATTCAGCCATACAAAGATATGAAGTAAACAGATAAATGCTAGAAGCCAGAGACAAAAGATTACATATTGTATAGTCCACTCTTATAAACTGTGCATGACAGATAAATTCATAGAGACAACTTTTTCTAGGGACTTAACAGTGATAGCAAGGAAATGGGACTTTATTTTGACATGATGAAAACATTCTGGATTTTGATAAAGGATTTTGACCAATTAGGTCAACATATTAAAATATATTCAATTTCATGTTTTAAAGGTGTGAATTTTATTTTTTACTAATTATGTCTCAATTTAAAAAAAAAATGAGGGCTATTCTCGTCTACATCTCTTACCAGTACCTGATCGGAATTCCTCAAAACTGAGAAATTCATCAAAAATACGGAAAGTCTAAGAAATTGTCACAGCCAAGAGGAGACCAAGGAGACAGGGGAGCAAAGTGGAATGTGCATCCTATTGAGATCCAGGAACAGAAAAGAAGATGTGTTTGAAAATTAAAGAAACTTCACTGAAGTATGCATTTTAGTTAATGACTTTGTACTGTGAGAATAGCCCACATCACAATTTCCCAAAGTTGCCGATGCTGGTGTGGACATGGAGAGAAGGAAACACTTTTACACTGCTGGTCAGACTGCAAACTAATACAACCTCTTTTGAAAGAAGTATAGGAAATCCCCAAAGCACTCAAATTAGATCTCCCATTTGATCTTCCAATCCCATTAATTTGCATCTTCCCAGAAGGGAAAAAAAAAAAAAATTTAGATCATAAGGACATTTGCATTAGATTGTTTACATCTTTTGTATTAACCTGGATGGAGGTGGATCACATTCTTCTTAGTAACATATTATAAGAATGGAGAAGCAAGAATCCAATGTATTCAATACTAATATGAAGACAGTAGACAGTCTAATACATGCCCACATGAAAGAAAAACTTAATTCAATTCAAGTTGGGGGCAGAGAGAACAAGGGAAGGGAGAGAGGAGAGGCAGGAGGGGGCTTGGTGTGCTCTCACTTAAAGAGCACAATGTAAAGGCACACCTTTTGGGCACAGGCTACAACTACAAGAGGGACTCTACTTAACAAACGCAAACATTATAACCTACTTGTTCATACTCTCACATTAACCTGAAATAATTATGTACCAGTGTTAGTCCATTACCAATATACAAATATAGCACAGTTATGTAAGATGTTAGTAATAGGGGAACCAATACCCAGAATGTGGGCACTCTGTCTTACCATCTCAATTTTTCTGTAAATGTATTCTCAAATTAAAAGTTTATTAAAGGAAAATCAATTATTATAAAGATAAGCAATAAGTGAATGGAAGCTTAAATAATTTTCCTAAGATCACAGCTAATAAGCAGCAAGCTGGTATTTGAACACAGGCCATCTGGCTTTAGAGTTTGTACTTTCGTGATTGTGCAGATGTTTGCTGATCCAGTCTGCAGTCCCTTCAGTCTTTTGCACAGCCCTGAAAGCTGACCTGTCCTGCTTCAAAATGCATTTGACTAATATAACACACCAGCAGGGCACTGAAGTGCATAGTGGGATGCAGATGGCTATTGCTCCATGTCCTCTCTCTCTGCGGGACGATTTAGGCTGACTTTATTCCTGGTCAATAGCCAATGGCCCCAGCTCCTGTCTGGGACGCTTCTCTACACAGTTTTCTTCCTCTAACCCAGTGGCTCTCAGCCTTCCTAAGGCCATGACCCTTTAATACAGTTTTTCATGTTGTGGTGACCCCAACCATAAAATTATTTTCATTACTATTTCATAACTATAATTTTGCTACTGTTATGAATCATAATGTAAATATATGAAAGATGTATTTTCTTTGTTACAAAGGGGTCACGACCCACAGGTTGAGAACCACTGCTCTAACCCTTCAGATCCAAGAAGGATCTATTGACTATGCTATCCTTTGTGTTCTCCTTATTCTGTACTTATATCTTTAAAAATAGTCCACACATTGAACTTTTCTACCATACTCAATTTGAGAAGACTTATCTTTTTCTGCTCAGGTCCCTTTCTGATTCCAACATTATATTAATTCACAACTAGTAAAAATACTGTGTAGGAAAACTTAACTCACTTACCCATCTACTTCTCTAAATATATACTGAGTGTTTTTGTTTTTGAGGAAAACCACAGCACATATTCATCTCTATAGCTGTATTTCAGCAGATAGCAGGTCTTAGTCCATACTTGTTGGAATGAATGAATGATTTGAATTCCTTCTTTCCCTTTTCAGCCCTTTTATCCCATGGAGCAACAGAGCACCTCTATTAACAGACAACGGAGTTTGGTGGCTCATGAATGCAGCATACATTGGTTCTACCTTTGTATTTACTTCATATACGTAGCCTTAAAATGATAAACAGAGATACAAAGGCAAGGTCATAAACATTTTCACTGTATTTAGAGGGTATAGCTTATCTATAATTTTAATAAATAGTAGCCTAACAGTAAATTATAAACCAGCAGCTTAATGAAGTTATTTTGCATACACAAGGGAACTTGGAATAATCAAGAGACAAAATGAAATCAAAAAATGAAAAACAAACAAAAAAAAAGAACAAATCCCTGGATGCCTTAGGCGATAAGAATAAATTTGGAAACCATAAACTAGGCTGGCTTTTATCTGTTCCTTGGTAACAGGCCTAGTACCTGACAAAATACCAGTCGTCATCAGTTAAATTCCTATTAATCTCCTTCCTCATTTGCTCTCTGATATGTGAATATTTGTAACAGTTTGGGATTTACCTCTCTTCATTGAAGATGGAAATGAATGCATGGATCAATCATAGTTAATCTCAAAGAAGGTACTGTAGAAACAGAATACTTACAGAACTTTAAAGAAATGTCAATGGTATATTACAATAGGCCAACAATAGCAGAAACAGAAGATTTGAGGCTGATACATGTCCAGAACTTGTCCAGTCATTCAAACACTGTAAGGCATCTTTGATCTGTATTTGATAATGGTTCTTATAATCCCATTTTAGGTAAATATTTCACTTCATTAAATTAGGAAACCAATCCAAAGATATGGGTAATAGCCTATAGTCCTGGTTATAGTAGATATCACTACAATAATACTTCCTCTTAAATCTTAAGTGATTATAAACTATAAAAGAGAAAAAGTGTGTTTCTTGTTCAAGAAGTCATTTTAATTCAGAAAGCCAGTGATGTTCTGTAGAGAGAAAGAGGAAGATTCTGCAAAGCTCTCTGTTTGCAATGCAAGAAGTATTTTCCAACAATTTTTGTTGAAGATACAGAGAAAACTTGCAACAAGGTTTCAGGCATTGCACCTATGTCTCTCTTTCTCTCTCTCTCCCCCCTCTCTCTTTCTGTCTGTAAAGAGGCTAAAAAGTCAGTGCATTCTGGTTTATTAAAAATGCAATAAAGTTGGAAATAAAAAGAGTAAATACTGGCTGGATGCAGTGGTCACTGGAGGCTGAGGCAGGAGAACTGCTTAAGGTCAGGAGTTCAAGACCAGCCTGAGCAAGACTGAGACCCTTTCTCTACTAAAACCAGGTAAATTAGCCGGACATTGTGGCAAGCGCCTCTAGTCCCAGCTACTAAGGAGGCTAAGGCAGGAGGATCACTTGAACTTAGGAGTTTGCAGTTGCTGTGAGCTAGGCTGATACCATGTCTATCTAGGCTGAGCAATAGAGTGAGACTCTGCCTCAAAATAAAAAAAATTAAAAAATATTAAAAGGGAGGAAATTTTGAAGGTAATTCTCTGGTGGTATGGCTTTATAAAGAAGGTCATGTATTAACAAGATTAAATTAGTACCTTTTTTTAAATTTCTCTGACTATTTAAATATTTGATCGAGGTTTCTTATAAAATATTAAGCTGTCAATGAAAGATACAGATAGATAGATATATAGATACAGATATAGATATAGCTATATATAAATAGATATATAAAATAACAAGTACAAGTTATTTCCCAAGGTTAATTCTCATTCAGAATTAACCAAATAATATATAACCAAAAAAATATGAGCTAAGTAGTTTATATATCTCTGTGTGATCAATCAAATCTTTGTGAATTATTGAGCAAATTCCGCTCTTTTGATATCCCTAGGAAGAAATAGAATAACATATGTATTTTATTTTTTATGAGTAATTATTATATTCTTTTCTTTTTTAACATATTTATTTTAAAGATTGAAAATGAAACCTAACAATGGTAATCATATCAAATAGTATTAAAGTAGCCTTTTCACAGCACATATTTCTTGTTTCCTAGTTAAATTTTTTTTTTAATTTTGCTTTCCATGTTATCTGAAATATATCAAAATTGTGGCCATAAGGGGTGCACATAGAAACCACTGTTTCCAGTTTCATCAATTTCCATAGCAGTTTGAAAAAGGCATCATGCATATTTGATGTAATATGGCCTCAAAAATGTGGTGAATGAGTTTAGAGATCTGTTGATATTGTTTTGTTTTGTCTAGCAAAACAAAGAAAAAATGTAATTTGTGAGAATATTCATTTTATGAACTTTCCTTTAAAAATGATGAATTAATACTCAAAAATAAAAGAACCTCTTTTAATCTTACCTCCCTGACTACTGAAGATCAGATCAACAGCTTTTACCTATATACAATATAAAAAGTTAAGCCACAAATGACATATTAAAATGTGAGTTAATTTGAGCTTGTCCATATAGACACAGCTTCTTTTATCTAGACATAGTATGTGAGAGCCACCTTCAGAATCCCTAATTTTTATTTGTAATATTTTTTCCTTTTTAATTCAAGAAAATAAGCTAACAATTTAGCCTATCCTCCTCTCTTACCTTAGGAGAATGACCAAGGTTCTCAGTCATGCTGACAATCTCCCTGACAGCGTTTTCTTTTCTAATCATCAGTTTCATCCTCAGAATATTCTAATTGCCTGTTAGCATTCCACCTCAGCAGCAGCTACATGGGAAAAAGAAGGCTGGATAAGCGAGCTGTTGTGTATTCTGCTGGGTACCCTCTCCTCCCATCTGAGTCCGGTGGAAATGCTGACTAGAGAGCCGCTTTCCTTGGTAGGTGGCTTCATCAGGGTGATCCAAAGCAAATCGAAAACCACACTCCACCTATAGCAGCCTCAGCCAGCCACTAGCTCATGGAAATTGCTGAAGACTTTCTAAAGCAGGCTGAGCAAATTCATTTTCATGAAAAGTACCTTGAATATGAGATTCATCTGATGACCTCTGAAGTCTTTGTTACGCCTGAGATTCTGGGATTTGGGGACCCACTTAAAGTTTTACTGTATAGAAAATGATTATATTATAGTTACATATCCAGTCTCAGACTCATTAGAGATCTATGACAGTAGTAATTAGAAAAGTGAAGCTAGGATTTTGAGGTGAAGTGCAGGAAGGTCACCTAGGCAAATGCTCTTGGTTTTCTGATTCATCAGATACCGCAGTCTTTCTGCGCTAGCTCCCTTCAAGCTAGTGTTGAGCATTTGAAATGTATTCTATCAAAAAGATGGGAGGATCGCTTGACCCCAGCATTTTGAGACCAATCTCATAACATAGCCAGATCTTGTCTCTTGCTAAAAAATTAATCAATTTGCCAACAGAAAGAAAAGTGGTTTTAGAAATAAACTTACTCCAAAACAACTTGCCCCAGGGTTTGAGGTTGCTATAAGTTTTAAGGGGTAGCACTCTACCTGACGGCAACAGAATAAGACTGTGATTGCCTGTGGAAAGGGGAGAGCAGAGAGAGAGAGAGAGAGAAGGAGGAAGGGGGTTGGGGGAAAAAAAGATACAGACTGTGGTATTTGGGGAGCATATTTCTCTCTGAATAAAAGAGGTAAGGCTTCCCTATGAGAGAATTCATTCCCTTTCTCCTACCTGAAATTCATACTAGGTGTGTGAAAGCATGACCACCATCTACCGAATTGAGACCCACCGCTTGGGGATGGGACACTATTATTAGAGAGACTTTACCAAGCAAATACAAGCAGTGTAAACTGACTCTTTGTGCCCTTAATGATTCCCCAACAAGAAAAAAAAAAAGTCCCCAAAATAGATAAAAAATAAATCAATGAGAACATTTCCAAGCAGCCATCCTGGCTCTTGAATGCCTCACTCTGGACATCTTGGCATATGAAAAAAAAACAAAAAAACAAAAAAAAAACAACAACCTGTAGTTGTGTTTTCTGCCATTTTTAGCCAAAAACTCTGAAATTTAATACAGTCAACCTGAGGTAATATGTAGACAAAAGTGCCTAGCCCAAATCATTGTACTCAGTGAATAGCAAGATGACAAATCTGTGAAAGGATGAAATTAATAAGTGACTTTTAAACAATCATCTGAGATTAGAGCAGAGTTTGATGATAACATCAGAATAGAGAAATAAGGAAAGTGAGTATGTCCTCATGAACTTGATCAGTGCGCTGCTTTCAAGAGCCGTTGGCACCATCTGTTTATTTTATTGATTTATTTATTTTTTATTTTTTTATTTTTTTCAGTGTTGGCTGGGGCTGGGTTTGAACCTGCCACCTCCGGCATATGGGGTTGGTGCCCTACTCCTTTGAGCCACAGGTACCGCCCGTCATCATCTGTTTTTTATGGTCAAAATCCTTCTTTAAGACTGAAAGTCAAAGTTAGGGTAAACAGCATCTAACAATCTCAAGTAAGGATTTAGGGACAAGATTTCAAGATCCTAAATTCCATCTCAAATCCATAAAGCATCCATTTCTTTCTAGACTGGAATTAGCATGACAAATTAAAAGTTATGCTATCTCATTTTGAGGAATGAAGGAATAATACAGCACCAAGAGATAGCAATTTATAAAATATATCATTAAAATTTCAATTTCTTTTTAGAGTAACAACGCTTAGGAAGAGATAATTGGCTAATTTTCTATAAAACTTAAGGCAATTATCTCAAAAATTTTAATATATATATATATATTTGCCCTTTCTGATTGGAAAATCTTACAGTAATATAAAACATAAGAGGAATTCTAAATCTGAAGAAAGTTGAAGTGTAAATCATGATATCACTTATTAGCTGTGTTACTTTGGGCACAACTTTGATCTTCCATTTGCCCATGTGTAAAGGAAGCAATATTCCTCTCCATCTAATTGTGTGAGTTCCAAATGCACTGATTAATTCAACAAATGTCTATTGATTGCTACTCTGCACCAGGCATTTTGCTATGCTGTGGGAGCACACAGTTATAGAAGTTAGGCACAATCTCATTCCTAGAGAATCTCTCCTAGAATAAAGATTTTACCAAGCTTGAATAGATCACAGTGAACCATATCTATGAGAAACCTAAAAAGAGTTAGAGGGAGCAAACTTATTCAAGAGACAAGATTACAAAAGTGAAATGACATTGTAAGAGTAAAGTATTATAATATTAATGTTTTTATCTATCCTCATCAGTTTAACAACCATAATAAGAATGTATTATATACATATATATACTGGACTGTGCATTAACTGCTGTATGTCTATGTAGGGGCCAAAGCTCTTGGCCCATTGAATAAATATGTGATAAAAAAAAATCAATTTGCAAAAGAAAGATTAAATGGAGAAAAGGCATTTATTTAATGTATATATACAGGAGCTTCTAGAAGGAAGATCCAAAGATGCATGGGTAATTTTCTATTTTTATGCTTAGGTTCAACAAAATATGGACAGCCATGTAGAAAGAAATATGATTGGACAAAGGGGGTGTGATTTAATTCTAATAGACGGAGTAGGAAAACCCTTTGAGATCTATCTGTATAGATTCTGCTGCTTCTATGAAAAATGCATTCCTCCCTTCCAAATAGAGGGCAAGACCCTCCCTAGAATGGGTGTCTTATGTTTGACCTCTAGTCAGATAATTTCTTTCCAGCCAGTCTTTACACAGAATATGCTTAGGTTTATTGCTGGCTTGGAGGAAAAGGGATTATGGTTTCTGTGACCCTGCCTTAAGGAAGAAGGAACCTACTTTCTATGGCTGTTCTGAAAGAAAATGAAGCTGATAGACGGGAGGGTAAGAGGCCAGAAGCAAACTTTTTCTGAGGATGATTCTGAGGCCTTCATTTTGGGGTATTGTTTTCTGAACCCCAAATGTCTATAACCAAATGTTGCATGAGGCTCCTAACCAAAACAATCTTCATCTCAAGTGTCTCCTGCATGTCTGATGGTAAATGCCATCTCTCAGGGATATTTGTGATTTTTGTGGTAGGTTTATGTTCTCACTGTCAGTTCCATGACCAAGTTCCTTTTCTTGACAGATCTTTTTGTCTCCCTTCTCCCTCCTTAAGACCAAGAATAATAAAATACTGGAATAGCCCTGAGGTGACTGGTAGACATCACTGAGAATTCAAGATAATGGGAGGGATCACATTAACACCAGGGAGCAACTATAAAAAAATGTATATTAAATATACTTCTTTAACGTTGTAAAAGTCCTACAAGTCCAGTCACCCACTGCCGGAGATCTATGATTACATGGGTACAGCTTTCTGCCATTTTGCAAACTCCTCCCTGCCTTCCCTTTTCTATTCTCAAGTCCATTCTACTCTTAAGGTTCTCTCCGGAGCATAAAAACAGCTTTTTATCCTAATTTTCTGGTGAAGAGTGGCTTAGCAACCACTATACTCACCCAGGATCCAGGATCTCACCTTTAATGCCTGTATTTCTCATGATCGTTTCATAAGCACGTTCATTTCTCACAATACTCAGACATCAGAATTCTTCATGGAGACTTTCAGAAGAAAAAAATCTAGACCGCAAATTCACAGTCACTTGCCCAAGGTTATGTAACCAGTAAAAAGCAGGACTGGAATTCAAACCTGCTGTAAAAATCTCCATTTGATTCATTTTATCCCTAATGTATACTGGCTTTCCTTTGGGTGCTTCATCCAGGCTTCCTTTTTTGAAAGAAATTTGAATATACCCCAAAGTTTTGAGAAAATACTTCCTTCCCCAAGATGTAAAATGAGCTTTAATTAAGGCAGAACTGCATAAAAAAAATATTTTCCAATTATGTTGATATAATTGTTTCCACAGCGTGATGTCTCCTGGTATCAGCGTTAGCAGGCAGTGGAGGCATGGTGATATTGGGCTATTACCACTGCAGGCCTGCTCTTAAATTAGACATGGCATTTGGAAAGCAAGCTCTACTTCAAAATTCTTAAACAAATATAGATGGAAACTTTTGTCTCTATTTAGACTTCCCACAGAGCTTCATTAAGTCATCGCTGTCTGGCCCTTTTGGTCCCCCCTGGAAGGCCATAGCTGTAATGATGAGATACAAATCCAACTGAATATTCAACTTCACAATTTGGCAAGATGCCTGGAGCAAGGCAATGACAGCTCCCTATTCACATTCCTATGTAAATTTTGACACTTACCAAGTGAAAGAGTAGATCATCTGATCATTACCTTCAAGAGAAACCCAAGAGAAGGCCGAGATTTTGATGGAGATAAAACTTTTTCTTGGGGTGTAAAAAAAGGTCAGAAAGCTATGCTTGAGTCTTGCCACATATGCGAAAGAGGAAAAATATATACTGGAGTTCTATTTAAAGATATTTACTTGAATTATGGTTGGAGGCTAAACTTTAAGCTGCTGCTTTTAATTTTTTCTTTTTATTCACTAATTTAAAAACTTTGAGCCACTATATTACAAATCTCCTTGGATTAACTCCAATGATATTATATATACAATACATAAAAAATAGCATACATTTCTATAGCCCTTACTATGAACCAGACATTATTCTAAATTTTGTTCATCTATTAACTCCCTTGGTGCTCTTTTGAGATAAATACAATTTTTTATTGCTGAGGCTCATAGATATTAATGATCTTGCATAGCATCAAATAGCTAGAAAGTTATTTATACTATGTATGTTATACAATAACTTACATAATAACTTACTATGTGTTATATAATAAGAGGTACATTTGTGACAGGAAAGAACAAAGAACTTATTAGCAATCACCCATGATTTTTAAGAAGAGTAGAACATTATGATGAAGAGGTTGGTTTGCTTCTTTTTTTGCATTTGTTGGCCAGGGCTGGGTTTGAACCCACCACCTCCGGTATATGGGGCTGGCCCCCTACTCCTTGAACCAAAGGCGCCGCCCAAGGTTGGTTTGCTTTTGAAACAAGCAAATTGGAATTGGAGACTAGAATAAGAATTACTACAGATTTCAATTATTCATACATTAAATAATATGGAGGAAAACCATAGAAAGATCCAGAGATAAAATTTTTGATTCCGGGTACTAGAATGTGAAATAAAGAATAGTTCATGGCTGAAGGACCCTGTTTTTTAAAATAGAAGTGACTAATGAAGAGTTAATTTTTGCTGTGTAACATTTAATATCTATGCTCTTATTCTTCTGTAAAAATTCCTTAGTGAAATATATACTTATCTCTAAATTCTTGGTTCAGGATTTTGCATTTGGCTCAAGGAGATGCCAGTTTCTCTGAAAACTTCAGAAGTGAGAGCAAGAAAAATAAAAGGCTGATCTTGTGAGAGAGCAATGAGACAGTATGCCTGTTAGACATATTCCAACATTCCAATGTTATGAAGTCAGCTTTGTTAAACTGGAAACTTATCAATGAGGTTTAAAGCATTCAACTCCCAAACGGTTGTCCTAGATCCTAAAATGAGCATAATACATCACTCTTATATACCAGTTTTTTATGCTGGAATTTGGATGCCACTGCTTTCTACATCCAGATCCAGAGACATGGGTTCACTAGCAGACCTCTTCAAAGACACAGGTTTCCCTGCAACTCCTGAGATCTTAGAGGAATGGTCTTTCATTACTTTGTTGCACTGAATCATGTGGCTTCAGAGACTAGACTCTCTTCTTCATGGATCACATTTTACCATTAAAGCTGCAGAAATCTTTATATAATCAAAATGTATATAATAGGCTGCATGAGCACTCACGCCTATAATTCTTGCACTTTGGCAGGCCAAGGTGGGAAGATGATTTGAGGACAGGAGTTTCAGACTGGCCTGTGCAAGAGCAAGACCCTGTCATTACCCCAAAACACCCAGAAAAATTAGCCAAGTGTGGCAGTGTGTGCCGGTAGTCCCACCTACTCAGGAGGGTTGAAACCAAGAATTTGAGGTTTCAGTGAGCTATGATTGTGTCTCTGCACCCCAGTCTGGTCAACACAACAAAAGCCTGTCTCAAAATAAATAAATAAATAAAAACATATTACATGTAGCAAAGTATTCCAAATTTTGAGAGAAGGAGGGATTATAGAAACAAAACTGTGGCAAGAGATTATAAATGGAGAAGGAAGAAAATAAGAAAATATCAGAGGAATGAAGAAAAGAGGCAAAGAAAGGAGAACTAGAGTGGATAAAACCTGGAGAAAAAAAAGAGAAGTGAAGATGTAAAAAGACTCATGCCAAAATGATCCAAAATTCTTTATCCCTTTCTGTAGGAAAATATGCTCCAGCGTAGACTTCTGGAAAGGTATATTGCTATAGTGGGAGTATTTGGCATCTTTGAGGCATCCTCCCCCCCCACCAAAAATAATTTGGACTTGTTGAAAGGCAATTTCCTGAAAGAGTGCTTCTAATATCTAACATTCATTTAGAATCATAAATGAATTTGTTTATATAAAATGCAAAATTCCTGGCCCTCATATCAGATATTCTGATTCCAGAGACCTGGGGTGAAGCCCAAGAATCTGTATGTTGAATAAACTCCCCAGGTAATTCATATACAAATAGACAGAAGGTGATATTTTAAGAT
The DNA here is from genome assembly GCA_963574355.1 of Loris lydekkerianus. NCBI lineage: Eukaryota > Metazoa > Chordata > Mammalia > Primates > Lorisidae > Loris > Loris lydekkerianus. The sequence goes on from CAUYPK010029790.1 coordinate 17,448, forward strand.
ACACTAGCCTACATTCAACAAAAGAAAAAAACAGCCCACTTAAAAAGTAGGCCAGAAATCTTAACATGCCTCACTCAAGATGATGCAAGAATTGCAAATAAGTGTATGAAAAGATGCTCCACATCACGTGTCAGTGGGGAAATACAAATTAAAACAACAAAGGGATACCTCCATACCCCTAGTAGAATAACTTAAATCCAGAACACTGACATCATCAAATGCTGGAAAGGATGTAGAGCAACAGGAATTCTCATTTATTGTTGGTAGGAATGCAAAATAGCATAGCTATTTTGGAAGAGAGTTTGGCAGTTGCTTACAAAACTAACCATATTCTTACAATACTATCCAGTAATCATACTTGTTGGTATTCATACAAAGGAGTTAAAAACATATGTCCACATAAAAACCTACATAAGAGTGTTATGAATAAAAATTTTATTCATAATTGTTAAAATTCAAAAGTGACCAATGATTCTTCAGTAAGTAAATAGATGTCAGGGGTTGATGCACACAAACCCCAACATGGTTTTAATGCCATCTGGGAAATGATGCTGGAAATAACTAACACAAGTTTTAAGGAAAAACAAGTTTCAGGATGCCTGGATATTGCTTATACTAACTCAGGGTGGGTAAAATGAGATAATACAGCCCCTTCCTGGCCTCTTCAGAAGGTTGTGTTAGTTTTTAACAAAGGTGCATAAGCAAAAGATGGGGTTGAAAGGATCCCAAGTTCCCAGGAAGACTGGGTAAAGAAAAATCCAGGGGCAGGGGCAGGGGTTGGTAAATAGCAAGTGACATATGCAAATGGGAGAGAGAAGGCAGTTCTGTTCAGGTAGGGGAAGTAAACCACAGTTTCTAGTTTAACTACAAATTGGAAGAATTTAATGCCTCCCATCTCTTGACTCTCAAATGCATGGGCCTACTCCATCCTGACCACACAGGAGGGCACCTACAGATGCTTTTCCTCTTTTGTGATTCTAAAGAACCCCCAGGAGTTGCCCACTTGCATGCTTTCTCCCTGGTTACCCCAGAATTGCGTCAGGGAGCTCCGCTGAGAGGTCAACCTTCCTACTTCCCACAAATAGATAAATATACTGTGATACTACTCAGCACTAAAAAGAAATGATCTATCAAGCCATGAAAAGACATGGAGAAAACTTAAGTGCATACTACAGATGACAAAAGCCAATCCAAACAGGCTTTCAACAATATGATATTCTGGAAAAGGCGAAATGATAGAGATAATAAAAATATGAGTCATTGCCAGGGATTAGGGAAGGAGGTAAGCATGAGTAGGTAAAGCCTAGTGAAATTTTAGGGCAGTAAAAATTCTCAAATACTCTTTATGATATAATATTAGCAGATATACTCATTATATATTTGTTCAAACCTATAGAATGTATCTTATTAAGAGTGAACTTTAATGTAAATCATGAATTTGGATAATAATGACGTGTCAATATAGGTTTATCAATTGTAACAAATGTACCACTCTGGTAGGGGATGGTACCAATATGGGAGGAGCAGGAGGTACATGGGAAATCTCTGTACCTTCTTCTTAGTCTTGCTGTGAACTTTAAACTTCTTTCAAAAAAATAAAGTCCAACAAAAATGAAAGAAAGAAAAGAAAATACACTAGTGTAAAGAATATCCTCGGAGTGTTTGGGGGCAAAGAAGACATCAAGATATGGAAGAGATCATATTTGATTCTTTCTAATTTTGGATACTGTTCCAAAGCTTTGGTTATAGCAATCTAATAATCAAAAAACTGCATGAATAAGATAAAGAACTCAGCTCATGGTGCAACCAGTGCCTGGGCAATGCTTACATGAAATGTTAGTGCATTGTGAATTAGTAAGATGCTAAACTAGAAGGTTGTTCATGGAAAACAACAGAGGCGATAGTTGAAAATAGATACCATTGCGTCTGTTATCTGTTCTCTGGATTCTCAAAAGAAATTAAAGCAAATTTGCAGATGTTTCCTGATCAAGTTTCCATCATCAGCCCTCCAAGGACATTATTCTTTGTAAACATAGTCTACAGATCTTCTGTAGCTGGTTGTTTCACAATTCAGATTTATTTTGAACAGAACACAGGTCCATCATGCAGATGCAAGAGATGAAATGATACTTAATTTGATCATATCCTATGTTAAGGTAAGCAAACTGGTTTCCCCTTTCCTCTCTAGGCCTTTCTAATAATGTCCTGGCTTCTATTACTCTCTTGCTAAAAGACAAATCCAATCCTTTAAGAATAAAATTCTATTATTCCCTGCCAACTATCCCATATTCAACAGCTATCCTTATTTTTCAGCCTGACTATCTTTTTACATAGTTCTTCTTAAATGTGGTATCTAGCCACTAATCAATGAGTTAACTTCAATAAAATCTTAAGTATATTATATATGTGTGTATGTGTATATACATCTGTATACATATACACAAACAGATTTGTATGTAAATTTCTGTATGTATATAAAATTCTTGTAGTCTAACAATATATACATATAACTTTATTTATATATATTGCATTTTTATATAAGATATTCCTATTATACAAAATAATTTTTAGGAAAAAATTCCTGGATATTAGAAAAGAAGTTCACAAAATAAAATTACAATGGAAAAAATCACTTGGACTCATAAAAAAAAATCTTATTTGAGCTGATATTTCTCTAAAAAGGGAGAAAAAGAACAGTGAAAAAGATATAGTGTTACCATGGAAATGTTATAATCAAATGTAAGAATAAAGGCTCTATCTCAAAAATATTTTTAAAAGGAAATATAGGCAAAGTATTATCAATTAAATTACCAAGCTTTGTTCTCTAGTAAACTTTCATTATTCATAAAGTAACCAAATTAACAGTAATTTTTATGAAGGTATGTTTTCAGCTGTTTTCCTTTCATATTCTCAAGAAGCAAAAAGTTATCTTATTAATTCTGAATCTGATTAGAGTATTGGAAAAGAAATATTAATATAACTCTTTATTATCAACTTCAAGTTTTTCCATCAGCAGGCATAAGACAAGATGTCCTGCCAAAATCCTTATACACAAATTTGGGTTGTTTATGAAGGCTGCCAAGGAGTTTTTAATGAGAAAGGCTAACTACTCACCCCATAAGCTACAGTGAAGCTTTAAATCTATAAGGAACGCATGTCTGCAATCAAATTCTGCCATCTATACAGATATTTATTTAATATTCATAAAGAAATTAGTACAAAAATAGCTCACACGACTTATCTGGCAGACTCAAGGCCCTCCCTGCCTTGCATGGATGGTTCACTCAAGCCAGGATTCCAGATGTAGAACTACTCCACCTGGCTGGCACCAAGCAACCAGAATACTGCAGAGTTAACAGCTAAGAGCAAGCCATTTGGGGAATTTATATTCAAGCATTATCCCCAATGATAGAGGATCAATAATTCCCTGTATCTTAATAATGACATGTTCATGCAAGTATGAGAAAGTCTTAAATACATGTTTACCTAGTACCCATATTGTGATTATCTGTGCGTTGGGCAATAAGAACCTATTTCTTTTTCCTTTTTTTTTTTTTTGCAGTTTTTGGCCGGGGCTGGGTTTGAACCCGCCACCTCCATTATATGGGGCCAGTGCTCTACTCCTTTGAGCCACAGGCACTGCCCAATAAGTGCCTATTTCTAACAATAATCAGTCTGATTAAAAAGAAAGTAAATCCATAAATGGAAAACTGTTTTTTGATCTACACCATGCATATGGATAAAAAATGAATTTCTAGTCCTACAGCTGGAGTATAATCTTTCTGATATCAGGATTGCCACACCTCAGGTTTGGATTCTGGTCTAAGGCATGTGTTAGGTAGTTAACTAGATATGAACAGGGCAGATGATGGATATGGTTAGACTATTTTTGACTAATTTGGGTCAGGCCGACCTTGACTGTTAAGGGAATGAGGCTGATTAAGACCTTGCAGGTGAGTTTTTTTGAGAAAAGAGTTAATTGAGACCCTGGGAGACTTCCAAGAAGCAGCTCATAGTCCTCAAAGTTTTGTATAAAACCCCAAACTGGGCTTTCCATGGAGCCTGCAGTCACTAGGCTGGAGCCCCTTACTTCCTTTTTAAACAGCCTGATACTGGTTAGAAATAGGCTTTTATAGCCCCTGGCCCCATTCTAGTGATTGCAGGCTCCATGGAAAGCCCAGTTTGGGGTTTAAAATTGTTAACAAACTTTCTTTTTCTTGTTAAAACTTTACTTGCTCTTTTCAATCATTTCAGAGACTACCTCAAGCCACCACAGATCTGTAACACATAAGATCCCAGAGATAATTTTTTTTAACCAACTGGTATGTATCTAATATTACTGAATTATTTTACAGTAAATTAGTGATATAACAATGGCCATGCACGTGAGTTAACAAGTTACTATATCATGGTGGCATACGAAAGGTGTTAGAAAGACCTCCTTATAGCAGAACCTTCCCTCATTGTTGCTGAAATTATATCTGGGACACTTTCGCAAGTCCAGAAATGCTCAACTGAGTAAAGACCATGATAGAGCAAAGCTAAACGTGGACCCTCCAAAGCATGTGGAACTTGTTGGAGCCTGACATAAAGAACTGAAAATACAAACAAAGAACACTATGATGGTTTCTCTTCTCTCCCTTCCTTATCCTGCTCACTCTGGAAGATATTTGGTACCAGTTGCTTTGGAGCTGTGGGACAGGTGAGATTGAATGGAAACCATATCTAGTAGGTCTAAGCGGCTAAAAGATTGATATGGTGACAGGGAAGAAGACATGGTAGAGGTGGAGAATGTTTCTTACTTTTACCACTGCAAGTGTGGGTGCCATTTATTTATTAGATGCGGAATGCAAAAGAACTGGGCTGGGCAAAACGTAATATGTCTTTGTAATATGTCAATTCTATTGGTTAGAAAAATGATAATGGCAGTTGCTTTTCCAGCTACCTCCCAAATCACTGTAATTTCTCCTTTTATATTCTTACCTTAAATCATCATCAGAGGATTAGTGGGAAAATCAGATTGAGCTGCTAGAATAATGCCTATCTAGGGGCAAGGCTGTATTTTTTTTTTTTTTTTTATGTCTTTACTTTCAGAAAGCCCATACTTCAATTTCCATATGAAAAGAAAAAACAGAAAAATTTCTGACTAGAAATATCACAGTTATTTTAGTCCATTCTGGTTAATATAACAAATTTTAACAAATTAGGAGGAGGTGGCTTAAAAAAAAAAAAATTATTTCTCACAGTTCTGGGCGCTGGGAAGTTCAAGATCAAGGTGCCAGCAGATGAAGACCTACTTCCTTGCATTCATCTGGCTGCCTTATCCATATATCCTCACATGCTTGAGAGCAGGGAGAGAGGAAGAAAGCTTTCTCCGGTTTCGTCTCATAAAAACACTAGTTCTGGCTAGGAGAGGGGGCTCACACCTGTAATCCTAGCACCAGGAAGCCAAGGCAGGCGGATCACCAGGGCTTAGGATTTTGAGACCAGCCTGAGCTAGAAGGAGACCCTGTCTTTAAAATTGCAGGGTATTGTGGCAGGTACCTGTAGTCTCAGCTACTTGGGAGGCTGAGACAGGAGGATTGCTTGAGCCCACGAGTTTGAGGTTGCTGTGAGATAGGATTTCACAGCACTATACCCAGGGTGACAAAGTGAGACCCTGTCTCAAACAAACAAATGAACAAACCCCGCCCCCAAGTCCTCATCTATGAATACAGTAAGAATTAGGGTTTTGATATGCGAACTTGGGGGGGGGGGGCACAAACATTTAGTCCATAGCAGTAGTATTAAGGGACACACATTCCTGTTTTTAAGTTTGGGCACTGTCGTTTGTTAATTGTGGTGACCTTCAACAAGCAGTTTAAGTTCTATGAGTCACAGATTTTTAATCCTTCAAATTATAATGCACATACCCCTCCTCCCTTATTTCTAGGACTCTGTATCGATGGAGTTAAAGACAAGAAATATCTGTGAACTACAATTTATAACAAAAATGTTATTATCAGAATTATCATTGTTGTAACAAGATATTCATTTTTTCTTTCTTAAAAATATACCTTTCTAAGGTCAAGCACTTAATTATATTTACTTAACAACAATTATATGTATATGCCTCATCTACAGTCCATAGGTCATTGCCTTAGGAGGCCAATAGGCCAATGAAAGCATGTGCATGTGTGTAAGTGTGTGTTCATATATATCCTGGAATATCTAGAAAATTTCAAAAGACATTCCGGTTTTGGTGTTTCATAATTACATTCATCAATATAGCCATCATGTGTTATATTGATTCCAGTATTTTTGATTCAAACAAAAAAGTGGAAAAAATATTCAGTGTAAGATAGCCTTTTCCGGTGACACATGTACATGTGTCCAAAAGATATATTTTCCTAAAAGCTACTTTTATATTAAGGAATATAATTTCATGTGCCTTTTATTATCTTAACATCACTATGTACTTTTCTTTACACTGGTTCTTTTATTATTATTTTCTGAAAAAGCCTCACAAGAGCAATAACAAACAATAGATTGTTCCTTTGCATAGCACATAACTGTCATTGGGTTGGGTCTAATTCCCACAAATCCCAATCAGCAATTCTTGCACCTCAATACCATGTACTATGTCTTGACTTCCCTATTGTTCCTCTTTCCCCAAATTCTTCAGCTTCTTTTCCTTGTACACTCACTCCCTCATCTGCAGTTAGCTGAAAACAAAGGTTAATTTAGAAATGCCAACTTCATATTATTTATCTACGAAAGTAAAAGTTTGAATGAAACACACGTGTACAAACAATAGTGGCCTTTTCCTTGTGTAGTATAGGATGTGGTCAATCATTTGGCAATTCAATTTTGGCACACTATGAACTATTTATTTGTTAAATGCAGGACTCTGAGCTGCAAAAGCTTAAAGAGGATTTTTTTTTTTCTTTTACAGGAAACTATTAAGTTTACAGGGCCTAATGTTTATTTCACAGTCTAACTTGTACAATTGTATTGATAAATATTTAATGGTATTGAGCTCAGTGGTTATTGCCTTGTACGTTTCACTGAAACGATGTTTTATTACTACTCTAAAAGTGTAGTGTGGTCCACTGAGAAAGGAAAAGAAGGCAGAAAAAAATCTTTTCAACCAGAGATGACCGAGAACTCAATTTCAATTTGGAGCAAAGAGAGGAAGAGGAAAAACAACCAACCAAATCTGTTTTGAGGTCTCGACAGACTGTGTTTTAACAAAGTTTCCATTCAGAAAAAACATCTGGAAAACTCTATGAAAATTTTAGAATTATTTAAGCTGAAATATTCTTACAATGCCACAGATTCAAACTTATTTTGAGAGAGAAATACAGATAATGATGTAGATTCTAAAAATTCTACAGATGAGATTGCTTTAGTTGATTCAGTGGGAGCCAGGTGGGAGTCAGAAGAGGGACATTAAGTAAGAAATAATTTCTGTAATAGGGAAAATGGGTATGGGGTAAAGGAATAGAATTAAATAGAAAGCAATCTCTAAATGAAAAAGACATTCTAGTTGCATTTATAAATGAGATTGAGCTTATAAATAAAAAAATACTTCTTACAGTAAAAAGAAATTATTTTTGCACTGGTGGCTTCGTAGTTCAATGCACTAGTTTTTATATTTTGATATTTGAGGGCCCCTGTTGGATGCTAAAGAATTACACAGAGCCCTACGCTGTATTTGCCTTACTGTCAGTGTTGAAGAAAATGACCAAATGCTGTTGTAAATTTACTGACACTTTAAAAAAAATCAAAAACAAAATAAAACACAATGTTGCCGCAGCAGTACAGGCAAACAAACAAACAAAAGAAGGTGGTACACATACAAAAAGGCAGGTTCAGAAGTGGGTATGCCAGATAGCTGGACAGAATGACAATCCAAAAAGGACATTAAAATACCACTGAAATAAGCAAAAGTAGTTCCCCAATGGCCACTTCTAGTACTCTGCTACACATGCCGGGGTTCTGCATGGAGTATGTGGCTCATTTTCTATATTTCAGGAACAGGCAGTATTTTTGCATCTATCCCAACCTGGAAGTGTTAGCCCTTGAGTCTCTACGGCACTGGCTCCACAGACAATGCTCCCCAACTCCTGCATGCTTGAGGGATATTAGTCCCAAAGCAGCTATGAGTTGCCCAAAGCTTGGGCATTCAGGTGGGACAATTTCTAGCTAAGAGGAGAATGCAACACACCCGCAGGCCCTTTTGAATCAAAAATACTGGAATCAATATAACACATGATGGCTATATTGATGAATGTAATTGTTATGAAACACCAAAACCAGAACGTCATTTGAAATGTCTTTGCCTCATAGACAAAAGGGATTAAACCCAAGTTGGTAAATTCTCATGATAAATTCTGTTTTTGCTTGCAGTAGAAAATGCCCTAAAGGGAAATTTTATAGCCCTTTTCAAGGCCCCAGGCCCCACTTCTACTCTAGAGATATTGAACAATTCAAAAATGCAGCGTTGAAGAGGAGCCAACTTCTGGGATCCTCGCAGATGCCTATTTCTCCACCCAGTACAGCCATGTGCATTAAATGTGGTAAGCATTGTCAGTCTACATTCAGTGCATTATATGCATATGGATCCCAAATCCTCAGCAATAACCCTAATTCATTTCTGATGGACCCAGAGTGCACAGGTCAGGAACAACTGGGTCAGTCAATACATTTGTGGTGTGACAATGGCTCTCAAAGATTCAACCACCTGTCTTGGTCTTGATGTCAAAACTTCTCTTGGTTCCATTTGTCATACATCCAGTTTTGCTTAAGCATTTAGCTTCAGATTCCCAATAGCTCTGTCCTGATGTCCTGCAATAAATCATCACTCTCATGGGCTGAACAGGACTTGATCCTGCTCCTGTGGATCCCTAAGTCAGTCTCCTCTCTGGTCCCTCATAAATACAACCATTTACCTAGCAGACAGTAATATACGTCCCGTGCCCACACCCTGCCACACAGTGCACTGTGGTTAGTTCTCAGTTGCATTCCAGCTATTAGATTACCTCTAGAAATCACAGGATGCTTTTCTTTCCTTCAATTGCTTATCTTTAATCTCAGTTCAGCTTTGATCTAAATTGAACTTATTCTCAAAATCACGTGGATTCACTTTCCTCCTTTATGAGTTTATAGAAAGCAAAAGTAAATATCCTAACACATTGTCGCTTGTTGCGTAGATAAAAATAACTTAAAATACAAATGACATACTGGAAAGACCTACCCCTGAGGGAGTTTGAACCAGGTAGAAAAGGCTAATGGGAGTGTTTGGTTTTCTTTCTTTCACACCTGTGACAGTCTGCCAGCTCCCTGTCTGTGGGAGAGCCACTCTGTGCTGACAATTAAGGCTGCTGCCATTGGTGAACTGAGATCTTCTTAGGAGCAAAGCACCAAGCTACAGACCCAGGTAGGGTCACTTCTCTACACCCCAGACCCAAGAACAGAGGGCAGGAACCATCCTGCCTCACACACTCGCGTGCCTTTGTCTTGCTGCGAGAGTCACAGCCCCTCAGTGCCTCTGCCACTGGATCCCACATGAACATTCTCCAGCACCAACTTGAACTATTTTACTCACAAAGGAGAAGGGAGACACCGAGAACAGCAGGATTCCTGGAGTTCAGACCTGTAAGGCAATTGCCTCAGGGGACAGTAAAGTGCCATGAATGCTTTCTAGGACACAGAAAGGTAGAACACACACTCTTCTGCACCAGAGAGCCCTTGTTCATGATGCAAAGTTGTCTGCACTCCTCCCAGTGGAGACTCAAGTCCAGCGGTGTGTCTTTCAGGAAGGAGAGTGTTCCTCCTCCAAAGAAGAAGCAGCACAGGAGCCTGGGATGGGATGTAGAGGTGGGAATCTGCTTTTTTCCAGTTACCCAATGCTGCAGACTTAGCCTCTTCCGCACCCAAGTATAAATTCTTGGCACTTGTGAGCTAGTAGATGAACACTTATAATACTCTGCTCAATGCACTGAGTTTCTTTGTGGAGCATGTGGCTCATTTCCTTCATTTAGTGAATGGGCAGTATTTTTGCAATTGTCCCAACCTGGAAATCTCTGCCCCTGGATCTCTAAGTCATTGGACCTATAGTCAACGCTCCCCAACTCCCACTCAGACCCAAGCATCCAAGGGCAAGGATCCCAAGGGAACTGTGGGTCACCCAGAGTGTGGGCATTCAGTTTGGGCCACTTCCAGCTGAGAGGAGAGTGCAACACTCCAGAGGGCCCCTTAGACAAAAGGGAGCAGGGCACAGGTTTCCCTCCATTGGGAGCCTTCTCCTAGACCTCCCCTCTCTGCCCACTGCTGCCAAATCATCCATGGCTGAAAGGTTGCTGCTTCTTGCAACAGGAGAGGGTTCCATGGGGAACAATCAAGTCTCAACACTCGGAAGCAGCTGTCTGCTTCTCACATAGTGCTTGTAACATTCAGACTAGCTGTGTCCTCAGGGAAACTCCAAGGATTCCACAGGGAATGATAAGCCAGAGCACCTGGGAGCAGCTATACTGCCTCTGACAAGGTCCTCGTTATAATCAGGCTTTTATTAAACATGGGAAGGACAACTGTCCCTTCAAGAATTTACAGAAGCACTTTACTAAGTCCCAAGACAGAAGCTACTTCCTCACCCGAGGTAGGGCAGGGCAAGCTGTCCTATTGCTTGTCTCATCTGGGTGGAGCCTGCCCTCCCTGGAGGCAAGTCCCTGCTAGAGGATTCCAGCCACAGCCCACAGCCGCTCTGACGATCCTACATACAGTGGGTGAGTTGCCTCCACTACCTCTGCTGCACCTGGAACAGGGTGAGTGTTGGGCCTCTGAAGAACAGAGACTGCTGTCCCTGCAGAGAAAGGGAGGTATGAGTGGCTTTTGTTTCTCACAGCTGCCTGCCTCTGCTAGTTTTGTCAAGAAGAACCACTCTCCTTCTCAGGCTCACAGTGTGCCCACCCTTCTCTCTCTCAAGCATTCTTCTAGAACATAAACAGCCCATCTTCCACTATCACAGCCAACACCTAACCTCAGAGAGGCTTAATGTCGGGTTTGCCATCCTGGTCTTGATCTAGTACCCCCAGGACTCAAGCACAACATACAGAAGCTTGGAAACTGAGGATTACCTTACCTAGTGTACCACCACTGGTATCTGATCCCAGGAATCTGAGGATCAACAGACTGAAATTGTCAGCAACACCACAGTGGGTACCTACAATCATTGCATAAGCCAAAATGTAGTGTATATCTTCCCCTCTCTACATTTAGCAGCAGGTGAACCACAAAGCTACCTGGTTTGATCTGAGATAAAAAAGATCTAGATGAGAAAGACCCAGTATAAGAACTCTGACAATGTGAAAAAGCAGGCCGTTTCATGCCCCCAAAGGATAACATGAACTCTCCAGCAATGGTCTCCAACCAAAAGAGAATTTTTGAAATATCAGATATGGAACTCCAAATATTGATTACAAGTAAACTGAATGGGATCAGTAAGAAAGTTGGGAACCAACACAAAGATACAAAAAAAAAAAAAAAAAAAAAGAAAGAAAGAAAAGAAAAGAAAAGAAAAGAAAAGAAAAGAAAAGAAAAGAAAAGAAAAGAAAAAGAAAAGAAAGAAATTCAGGACATGAATGAAAAACTCATTGAAGAGCTAGATCTAAAGAAAAACAGAACTTATGGAAATAAAAGAGTCATTTAGGGAATTTCACAATACATAGGAAAGTTTTTACAATAGACTAGACCAAGAAGAAGAAAGAATTTTAGAGATTGAAAACAAGGCTTTCAAGTTAACCCTAATTAAATCAGTCAAAAATAAAGAAAAAATAATTATAAGCAATGAAAAATCTCCAAGAAATATGGGAGTATGTAAAATACCAGAACATAAGATAGATATCCATGAGGGAGAAGAAGAAAAATAAAATAACATGTAAAACATATTTGGGGGAATAATGGTGATACTTCCCTGGTATCACTAGAGATTAAGATACCAAGATTAAAGAAAGACATCAAATTCCAGAAAAATTTATTGTAAATAGGACATCATCAAGGAACATAGTCATCAGTCTCGCCAAAGTCAAAGTGAAAGAGAAAATCCTAAAAACTGTGAGATGAAAGCATAAGGTAAATTACAAAGGAAACTTCATCAGATTAACAGCAGAATTCTCAGCAGATACCTTACAAAGCAGAAAGAGTTGGGGTCTCAACTTTATTATTCTTAAACAGAACAACTGTCAGCCAACAACTTTCTATTCTGCAAAACTAAATTTTATACATAAGGAACAAGAAAATACTAAGGGAATTTTTCACCACAGACTTTCACTACTAGAAATTAATGCCAAGAGAAACTTTCAAACATACACGGTGTCAGGGAAATTAAACAACCTGCTGCTGAATGATAGTGGGTCAATGACAAACTTAAGATAAAAATCAAAGACTTTTAAATGAACAACAAAGAAGACACAAGCCTCCAAAATCTAAATGAATTAGAAACTTAAAAGTAAAATCTTACACCAAGAAATTCTAGAAGAACACTTAAGAAAATCTCTTCTGGATATTGGCATAGGCAAAGAATTTATGACTAAGACCCCAAAAGAAATTACAACAAAAATGAATATGTATACGTGAGACTTAATTAAACTAAAAAGTTTCTGCACCATAAAACAAATAATTAAGATTAAATAGACAACCTACAGATCGGGAGAAAATATTTTGGAAATACAAATTAGACAACTAATTTCCAGAATCTACAATGAACTCAAACAAATCAATAAGAAAAAAAATAAATGACCCCATTAAAACCTGGGCAAAAAGCAAAAAGTCATGAAGAGACTTCTTTTTATGGTTCAATTATTGTTTTTTTTTATTTCAGATTGATATATTTGTACAAAAAAAGTAGGTTATATTGTTTACATTTGTTAGGTAAAGTCCAAATTGTAGTTGAGACCTTCACCCAGGAGGTGTGCCATATACTCGTACATTTTGCCTATTAGGAGAGAGCTTATGAAACTTCATCCCTCCCTTCTCCCCCCTCCCTCAATGGACATTTTTTAAAAGAAATATACAAATGGTCAACAAGCATACAAATAAATGCTTTACATCACTAATCATCAGGGAAATACAAATTAAAACCACAATGAGATACTACCTTGCTCCTGTCAGAATGGCCATTATGAAAAAGTGAAATAAAAAAATGTTGGTCAAGTTGAAAAGGGAACTCTTATGCACTATTACTGGAAATGTAAATTAGGTCAATCTGTATGGAAAACAGTATGGAGATTTCTCAATGTACAAAAAGAGAATGTACTGTTTGATCTAGTAACCCCACGACTGAGTATTTACCCAGAGGAAAAGCATCATTATATCAAAAAGACACATATACCTGTATGTCTTTTGCAACACAATTTGCAATTACAAAGTTATGAAATCAACCTAAGGGCATATCAATTGAAGAGTGAATAAAGAAAACGTGACATACCACACGTACATATGTATATGTATTACAGACACATACACATGCGCACACATATACACACACATCATGGAATACACACACCAGTCTTCAAAAAGAATGAAATAATACCTTTTGAAGCAACCTGGATACAAGTGGATACCATTATCCTAAGTGAAGTATCTCAGCAACAGAAAAACAAGCACCATAATTACTCACTTGTAAGTTGGAGCTGCACAGTGAGTATACATAGCCATACAGAGTGGTGTAATGGACTTTAGATGCTCCAGAAGGAGGGAGAGTGTGAGAGGTATGAAAGTAACAAAAATTGTCTATCAAGTACAACATACGCTATTCAGGTGACTGGTCTACCAAAAGCCTTTACTTCACCACTTGCAATTCATAACATATAATGCAAGAGACCATCTAATTCATGAAAAATAGAAAATGTAATAAAAAGATCCCACTTTTACCCCCTATATCTATTGAAATAAAAAATGACACATATAAAGGGACTACCATACTCTTTAGAAAAAAAGGGTTCACTTTGTGGGGGCTTCAGAAGACTATCTGGCCCTTGCTAAGAGTTATGTTCTTTTTGAAATTTCACAATATCTCAGCAGAGATATGCAGCCACACTGTTATATTCAGGAATGGTGTGAATATGACAAAATGATATAGGGATTATTTGTCTATGACAGCTCCTATTTCTGTATTTTAAAGTCCCTGAACAAGAGGAGGGTTGTCACTCAAAATATTAGCTGGCCACATTTTCATAGGAGACTCCAAAATGTGAAATAATTTTTCTTACAATCATTAGAAAGCAGATAATTCTAGACATGTATACATCAAAATTTACATAATAAAACCTGACAGTGAATAAAGGAGACAATGCTCAGTCACTTTAGGAGATTTTAGCACTCTCTCAGTAGTTGAGATAATAATACCCAGACCAAAGCATACATAGAGAAGCAAAAATTATACAGAAGATTAGAGTAAAAATGTCAACCAATTTGAACCATTCAATATTTGTAAATTTTAAATTGAATAACTGCAGCATAAACTGACCAAGACAGGTCATACAGCTGAATTAAAAACAGTATACATAAAAAGATTAAAATGCAATTAGTATTTACACAATATAAACAAATCAAACCCAGCAACCTAAAAGGTAACACATTAAAACTAAGTAAGTTTATGCAAGTTGATTTACATTTTAGTGATCAATTAACATTATTCACCAAATCCACAGAAGAAAAGAAAATATCACAGATGAAATAAATACATCTCAAAAAAATCCCAATAGCCATTCTGCACAGAAGTTTTTGGCAAAATAGAACAGAAGGGAAATTCCTTGGGTAAAGCATATCTACAAAAATTTCACAGTGTTACCAGCGAAAGATTAAATTTAATTCCACTAAGTTCAGGAACAAGGCAAGTTTGTCTGCCTCATTGTCCCTATTCAACATTAAAGTGGGGTTTCTAGCCATTACAATCGACAATAAAAGAAATACAGCACAATCAGATCAGAAAGGACAAAATTAAAGTGTCTACTAGAAAACAACAAACTACTGAAAGATAAAACCCTAAGGAATTTCAAAAAAAAAAAAAAAAAGAAAGAAAGAAAGAAAAGAAATTGGGCAAATAATAGACTCAATTCAGTATCACTATTCATAATTCAAATGCATTCCTCTATACTAGGTGGAACTATTGGAAAAGAAATAAAAAATCCATAAGATAAGAAACATAAAATGCCTAGATATAAACTTATCAAATTATTAATGTGAATACATCCTATTTTGAAAATTATAGAACATTTAATAGAGAATTAAGAGAAAACCAAGTACATGGAAAGATACATTGTGTTCTTGGATTAGAAGACAATATTGTTTAAACATTAATTCTCCCCAAACTGATTTAGAGTTTCTCGAAAACTGATTTTATGGAAATCGAGAATTAGATTCTCAACTGAGCATAGTAATGTTTCCTGGGGATGTTAGAAAATATTGGAAGGATATTGATTTCACAGTGATGAGGAAGGGACAAAACCGAATTGTAATGCCTACAGGACTGTCTTACCTGCCAGGAATCAAAAAGATATTTCTACAAAATGAATATTCACCCTATCTCTATAAAAAGTACTATTCTAGGTGGCCTAGATATACAGCTAAAAAATGTCAAACCCAAAAGAGATCCATGGGTGGCGCCTGTGGCTCAAGGAGTAGGGCACTGGCCCCATATACGGGAGGTGGTGGTGGTGGTGGCAGGTTCAAACTGGCCCTGGCCAAAAAAACACTGCAAAAAAATGTAATAATAAAAATAAAAAAGAGATCCAAACTGTGACACTTTCCCTTTACAATCTCACATATTATTAGATATAAAAATTGAAACTATGGGCTGGACTCAGTGGCTCATGCCAGTATTCCTCGAAATCTGGGAGGCTGAGGCAGGTAGATTGCCTGAGCTCAGGAGTTTGAGACCATCCTGAGCAAGAGTGAGACCTAATCTTTAAAAAATAGCTGGGCATTTTGGCGGGCACCTGTGATCCCAGCTACTTGGGAGGCTCAGACAAGGGAATCATGTAAGCCCTAGAGTTTGAGGTTGCTGTGAGCTGTGACCCCACAGCACTCAGGATGGCAAAGTGAGACTGTCTCAAAATAATAAAATAAAAAGCAAAGATTTTTTTAAAAATTGAAACTAAAATATTAATCTTACTCACTTGAGGTCATCAGATAACTTTTGACAGAGGTGGAAATAAAACCTAGATTTCTGAATCTCCATCTAGCATTCTTTCTGTTCTACCACTTTCAGGGCTCAGGTAAAGTAAGGGTTTTTTTTGTTGTTGTTCAATGGCATGTTTAAAGTCATACATTTCATCTTTTGTGATGTTGCTTTTAATTTGTAAAAGGAGTGTTGGCTTTTAATGAAATTATATCTGTACAATGGAACACTACTTGGTATATTAACGAAATGACGTGTAGTTGCTTAAAACAACAAACATTGTTATCATCTCTCGTGGTTCTATAGTTTCAGTGAGCTCAGATGCATAGTTCTGTGGGTCTCTAGGATGCCAAGATAAGTGGTCTTTTCTTCTCTGTGTTTTCAAAACTTTTCTCCACATAGTCCCTTGATGTAGTTTCTCCATCAGAGAAGTCCAGCCTTTCATGTGATGGCTTACACTGTTAGGAAACAATTCTTTATGGGTGTCTATCTTGTGAGCAGAGGCAATATTGAATTCCTTTGTTGGTAAAGCAATAAGCAACTGAAACACTGATTTGAGAAAATGACTGAGATGTTTAATGCTTCAGCTTTCTTTCTTTTTTTTTTTTTTAGAGACAGAGTGTCCCTTTGTCACCCTCGTTAGAGAGCTGTAGCGTTACAACTCACAGCAACCTCCACCTCTTGGGCTTAGGCAATTCTCTTGCCTCATCCTCCCACATAGCTGGGACTACAGGCGCCTGGCACAATGCCTGGCTATATTTTTGTTGCAGTTTGCCTGCAGCTGAGTTCGAACCCGTCACCCTCAGTATATGGGGCCAGTGCTCTACCCACTGAGCCACAGGTGCCACCCCAATGCTTCAGTTTTCTTATCTGCAAATGTTGGGGTAGTAAGAGTGCTTTCTTGCTAGAGTAATTATAGAATTAATTGAGATTATACAGGATATATAAAATTCGTAGCTCCACACTAGGTATTATATTTATATAATTATTGATAGATATTCTAACATTTATCTTATGTTCTCACTTCTTTTACCTCTGTTCAACTTTTCCCAAACTACACTTTGATTTCTTTGTTACTTTCATGCTACTTCATTTTGTCAGAGGCACTCACGAAGCACATTCTGCTGTCAATATCAAATGAGAATTGATTTCTATTCTACCCACTAAATTGAAACTTGGAGTATTTTCTATTTTCCATGAATAAGATGATTTCTTGCACTATAACTCAACAAGTTAAAGCTTCCCATGTTGATTGTGATGAATTTCGCTCAAGTAATAGGTAAATATTTCTATTTTTTTTTTTTTATTCTGATGATTGCAATTCATTTGTTTCTTAACTGCTAACCTTTATGCAATCCTGGGCTATTTTTCTATCAAGACATTATAACCCAAACTCACGAAATAAGTGTTACATTCAATTAAATAGTAGAATAAAAATCAGTTACTACGTTTTTTCTGCTTTGACATTGACTGGACTTAAGATTTAAGGGAAGTCTGATTTAAACAGCAGTTACACAACTATTTGGAAAAGTGCTTGGTATATGGTGGATTTCCACTAAATGTATGTTGAATATCCTATCAAACTGGGCAGAAAACAATTATTTTCTCCTTCATAGAACTCCACATACCTCTCTCTCACTGAAGCTCCATCCTTAAGAGAACCACCTTGGACAGGTGGTTGGACAGATGGTCTTCTCCAGCATCTAGTGATTATGCAAATAGTCATGTAATTGTCCTTGTCTTGGAAATGACACAGGATCACTTCCACTGTACCATGGGTGAAGCAATCCCAGGGCCATCCCATATTTAAGAGAGCATAAATTAACTCTACCTATACACGGAGGGGAAAGATAAAGGACTCATGACTGTCTTCAATCCACTGTAATTCCTTTCCACTCACAAATTATTAATATTCTAAGGTTGGGCATGGTGGCTCACACCTATAATCCTAGCACTCTGGGAGGCTGAAGCAGGTGAATTAACTTGAGCTTCAAGAGTTTGAGACCAGCCTGAGCAACCACAAGATGCCATTTCTAAAAATACCTAGGTGTTGTGGCAGGTGCCTATAGTCCCAACTGCTCACGTAACTAAGGAAAGAGGATGGGTTGAGCCCAAGAGTTTGAGGTTGCTGTGAGCTATGATGTCACAGTACTCTACTGAGGGCAACAAAGTGAGACTCTGTCTCAAAAAAAAAAAAAAGAAAGAAAGAAAGAAAGAAAGAAAGAAACATCCTAAACCCAAATTATTCATATTCCTCCCATGAGCAAAATGTGCTCATCATGTTGCAAGACTCCTGAAGTCTCACCAAATTAACCATCAGGCTGAAAGACCAAGATCACATCATCTAAACCAGGGTCAGATAGAGGCAAGACTTCACAGGAACAGCTCTCAATCTGAAGACCTGAAAACGAGGAAGCAAAGAGACACTTTGTCTTCCTTGTCCCTTCTAACATATAATTACCACTATAAGAAAGCTACTAAGGATTATTTGATTCAAAATTGGAGGAAATGGAAGGTACATTGTAGGTAATGCTCCATAACAATTCTGAAATAAATATAGACACATACCACCAGTTTCTTTATTGGAGCCCAGTATACTTTCCATAACTGATTCTTCATTGCTCTTGTGTCTGATCTCTGAATCATGCTTCCTTTTTCATAAAACACAACATGAGTTTGCAATCAATCATTTTACTAAGAAAAGGTTGAGGGTCCAAAGGCATTTTTTCATTTTAGGACAAATTAGTGGTAATTCCACTTATGAAATTCTTAAAAAATAAACAAGCAAAAAATGCTGTATGGATTTACCATAAAATTCCATTTAGCCTTATTCCATAATACCAAATCCACATCCAGAATTTTATAAAATAAAGGCTCCTTGTTAACTATGCTGAGAGTCAGTCAGACATGGTAAAATTGTACACAAGATTCTCAGCAACATTTTTGTCCAATTAAGAGAGTACACAAAGAACTGCCTTAATTCATTCTGAGATCTTAACCAAGTATCTTACAATGCACCCATGATATCCTCATCCAATGTCATATTTTACTAATAACTGCCTGGGGTTGATCTTTGTTCTGAGTTTCCAGCCTGCCGGTCTTTTCTTCCTACTTCAGACTTGCCAGCTCCTATAATCATGAGCCAATTTTTTAAAAAACAAATATCTTTCTCTCAATTTATGTATCTACCTACCTATCTTTATTCATATGTATAATATATATATCTATACTATATTTTCACATACATGACATAATAGCATATTATCATATAAATGCATGTGTAATATACATATATGTGTGGCTATATGTAAATAAACATATCCTCTTGCTTCTTTTGTCTGGGGAACTCTGATTGGTATAGGGAGACTGTATCTGCCCTATAAAAGAGTGACATTTAATTTGGGAACCTTATAAGTGGATTAGCTTTGCAGGTCTAAACTTCCCATGTTTTATAAAGTCCACCATTTCACAGGATGTTTCTGCCTAGGTACACTTGTAGCCTTCAAAGTGCTTTTATTCACTGATGTCAAATCTCTTTAAAACTTAGAAAATAAAAGCAGATTATAAATGATTCCTACAAAAGACTATTTGAATCTAATGATATCTTTCTAAAACCACACATCAAATATTCTATTGTGTATCTAGGAAGCAGAAACAAACAGAAATGAAACAAACAAACAAGCCCAGAATGTGGATAATTTGGCATTAAACACACACATACACACACAGAAAAACAGGATGCAGCGTGACACTATCATATCTGTGTAAAAGTGCCTTTTTTGGCTTAGCAAATCTATACAAAAGCTTAACCTAATTAGGATGCAGATTTGTGTGACTTCTTGGTGAAATACACTGAAGGGAATGGAAGGTACAACTAGAGCTTTGGGGCTTTTGCATTAAGCTCCAGCTGGGCCCAACAGACATTGTCCAAAGGATGACCTCCAAATAATTAAACGATTTCCATATGTTTGCTCATGTACAGTCTTCTAATTTGAATTTTGCCATCTCCTTTTAAGTCCACTGCTTCTGACTGAGCTGGCTCAGTGCTTTGTACAGACTCACCACTGGAAACCATCAAATATTCTACAACTGTATGACTTAAAAATATAAAACTACAACAGTTGTCTCCCTTTCTCTCCGAACCTGCAAAAGGGAGCCCTCTCTAAGTATAATACAGTTAGATTTGATTTTAAGTTACAGAACTCCCATTTGGTTTGGGTTTTTGGAAAGAAGTTAGCTTAAAGAAAAAAAAAGTGTGAAAAATAACTTCTTATTGAAAAACTAAGGAAAAATAAAAGAAGCTCTGTATTTTCAAAAAGGAACTTAGCTGCTCACTGACTCTTTATAGTAAAACACATTTGCTATTGACAGAGAGCATACACAATGTTAAATCTAAACATCTTATTTTAAATTTCTACAAATAATAGTATATTTGGATTTTCAATCAGCACTTATTGATTATGTGACTGGATAGATTTTAATAAAATATAATGGAGTTATTAGAACATGTGGTAACAAATGCCATATTAAAAAAAAACTTGCAAGCCAGAGCTTTTACATCCAAAAGACGTGGACTTCAACATGATGATCCTAAAATCTAGACACCCTCTGTCTACTTCATGCAGAGACTTCTTATTCAAAGTGTATTTATAGTGAGTTTAAGGACTACAGTCTGTCTCATTTCTTTATACCAGCCATTGGCAAACTAAGGCACAGGGGCAAAGCCAGTCTGTGACCCAATTTTGTAAATGAAAATTTTTATGTGTTTGTTTTTTATTTATTTTTATTTATTTTATTTTTATTTTCAAATTTCAGGTTATTGTGAGGGTACAAACAACCAGGTCACAATTTTTGAATTTCTTAGGCAGAGTCCTTCTCGTAGTTTTTTCTTACCCAACAGGTGTGCCACACACGCCTATCTTATGCCCTTTACGTGGGAGCACACTAATCCCCTCCTCCATTTTTCCTGCCCCTAACTTAAATAGAGTTAATTTTTTTCCTATGTGGGTGTGTGTTAGATTGTCTCCTGGCTTCATAATAAAATGGGTACATTGGATACTTGCTTTTCCGTTCCTGTGATACTTTACTAAGAAGAATGTGTTTCAACTCCATCCAGGTTAATACAAAAGATGTAGACTCTCCATCTTTTCTTACGGCTGAATAGTATTCCATGGTATACATAAACCACAGTTTGTTTGTTTGCTTTTGCAGTTTTTAGCTGGGGCTGGGTTTGAACCCGCCACCTCCAGTATATGAGGCTGGTGCCCTACTCCTTTGAGCCATAGATGCCGCCCCCATAACACACAGTTTGTTAATCCTTTCCTGAGTTGATGGGTATATAGGCTGTTTGCACATCTAGGTGATTGTAAAATGAGCTGTGATAAACAATCTAGTGCAAATGTCTCTATGATAAATTTTTTTTTTCTTCTGAGTGGGTACCTAATAATGGGATATGAAGTATTTTTCTAAAGCACAGCCAGTTCCATTTATTTTTATATTGCCAATGGCTACTTTTGCTCTTCAGTATAGAGTTGAGAGTGTGACAGAGACAGTACAAGCCTGCAGGCCAAAAATAGTTACTATCTGATCCTTTGTAGAAAAATTCTCCAACTCCTGTGTTACATTTATACAACAATAAAAAGAACATTTCTATTTGATTCATTTATTTATTCATTCTATGTATAATTATTCAGCATTTACTGTGTTTCAAAAATGTGTTATATATATTATAAAGATGACAGGACACCTAAACTGATTCTAAGGATCACATGTTCCATAGAGAGGCACTTATGGAATTAAAACAATCACCATGCAGTGCAATGAATACTGAAAGAGGAAGGTTTAGGCTTTACATATGAGAGATAAGGAGAGAAGATAAGAGAGAAGCAACTAACTCTAGAGGTGCAAGGAAGGGATGATATTTCATTAGCATCCATGTAGGAACATAGATTCACAAGGTTGGATGAAAAGGGGACTCAAACAGAACATAAGGCATATGGCAGGCCCTGGAAGAGGGATACATTATGCTATGTAGAGGGACTGTCAACTGTAAGAGGTGAAGCTATGGCCCAACAGGGTGGTATAGGCAGACACAGGCTCCTTTCAACACTAAAGCAGTCATTGAAGGATTATAGGGAATCATCAAAGCATACTAGAAAGGTCAATTACGGGGTCATGTATGCACTCCAGAATAACTCAGGCAAACATTTAAGGATTTACAGGGTGGAGAACAGATAATTATGAGCACACAAACTAAAACAGGATTATTTTAGTAGGAAGTTGTAGAATTCCAACATGAATTGAT
The DNA here is from genome assembly GCA_963574355.1 of Loris lydekkerianus. Lineage (NCBI taxonomy): Eukaryota > Metazoa > Chordata > Mammalia > Primates > Lorisidae > Loris > Loris lydekkerianus. Next base: position 39,911 of record CAUYPK010029790.1, read on the forward strand.
TTAAGCAATTCATATATATATATATATATATATATATATACATATATATATATATATATATATATAGCAGGGTTTTTCATATAAAGGCCATCCATAGATCCAGATCTATATTCCTCTAGCTCACTGCCCTTGATAAAGGAAAACTTCTTCCCAATAGTTCAAGCCAAATCAACTAAACTCTTGCTAAGGTTTGTTTTCATATCATCCATTATATATTGACCTAAAAGGAGACAGGGAATTATTTTTCTGTGGATGAGTTTGAAGTGCCAAGCACTAACATACATGGACTCTGAAAGTTGTATCGGGGGGATCACTTAGGTCAGCTTTGATTTTCTGTTTATTCATTCATTGACCATACACCATGTGACTGTTACTTGGTGCCAGGTGCTGAGTGGATGAAAATAGAGTGGGGAAGAAGCTCCCCCTGCACTCAAAGTTTTTTTGTCCAGTAGGTGAGAGAAAAATCCAACTGCAAACAAACAAATAGGAAAAACAGGCAAACTCAGGGTGTCTTACGAACATAAGAGAGAACAAAATGCTGGAGGCTGAGGCTGTCAGGAAGGCCACCCAGGAGTGGAGTTCTTCTTGATGAGACTTGGAGAGGAGCAAGATCCAGCCTGAGTAGGGAAAGAAATGTGATGCAAATAAACAAAAGCTCATGGAGATAAGGCTGATTTACAAAGGAAGGTAGGTGTGATGAGAAATGGAATCCAAGTCATAAGCTGAAGCCAGGCCATGAAGGTTAGAGATACCATCATAACAAACTTGAACTGTATTTTGAAGGAAATTGGAATCAATTGAATAATTTTAAGAGTAGATTACCAGGATCTGATTTCCACTTTGGAATAGACACCAGACACTCTCTTATAGGGAGGTTGGTTAGCGTCTGTTAGTATCTCTCATTTCAGGTGACTAATGGCCATGTGGCAAGCTTGAATGCTTAATTTCAATTCAGAGAATGAATGGATTCAGAGCAGGCGCAGTACAGCTGTTCCTCTGCTTGGTTGCTGTATAACCACTCTGAACATCAGCTGGTTTCCTCTGTATAAGGGGAATAATAATATTTCACACTTTACAGTATTATTGTGGAAACAATTGAGATAACGCAATGCAAAAAACTTATAATAAAGCCAAATGCATAGGAATTGCTCAATAAATTACCACTATTTCTATTATCATTATTATGATGAGTGGTTTTGCAAGAGTGCTCCTAGGTATTCTATTAATATTTTGTGAAGTTGTACAGACATTGAGATGGCATGCAAGAAAAGGAGAGGGAGATAGAATGAGAAAGGGAGCAAAAAGAAAGAGCCAGAGTGAGGTGTTTATCTGTATCAGAGAATGAGCAGATGTTATTTAAATTGATGTGAGGAACTTTACAAACTGTTCATAAATAAACATTATTTTTACAGTTAGCAAAATAGCACAATCTCTGGGGTGAGATGATGCAGCTGCTTACCAGAGCAGCCTCTCTGCAGGGGGAAAAGAGTACTTTAGTCAACCAAAACCACAGATACCAGTGTTAATCAAACACGTTTCAGGTAAAGACGATAATGTGTGTTTTTACAGCATTAATTAAGAAAGCAAATTATTATCTGGAGGCAAATTAAGATGAGAAAGCTGTTCGATTAAAACTTCTATGAGCAACCATTATCCATAGCTAGTCTCATAGAATCGAGGAGGAAATAAGGGATAAGAGAAAAGCAAATCACATATACCCACTGGGACATGAGTTTGCATAGTTTTATAATTTTCACTAATGAGAGAATAGCCACTTGGTTTTATAAGGCAAATTGGGAAAGCACATTCATAATTCAAGTGTTCCCCACTCCCCAAAGTATCTAACAAATATTATTTAGATATAACAAGACATCTTTAAGAAAGAAACGGCTGTAGTCAGAATGTTACAGAAACCTCTTTCTTCTTCCTTTGCTTTGAATATTCCTTCCCAAACTCCTGTGGAAATTTAATCCCCAATGTGGAAAGATTGAGATGTAGGGCTATAGGGGGCAATTTGATCATGGAGGCTACGCCTTCATGAATAGATTAATACATTTATGAATGAATGGATTAATAGGTTACCCCTGGGAGGGGAGCTGGTAGCTTTATAAGAAGAGGGAGACAGACCAGAAATAGCATGTTAGCTCACTCAGCACCGCCCCCCACTGCCAAACTGTGGTATTTTGCACCACCTTGGGACTGCAGGTAGTCCACCCCAGCAAGAAGTCCTTCACCAAGCCTGGAAGCTTGGACCCATAGCCTGGAATTTCCCAGCCTCCATAACTGCAAGAAATACATTTATTTACGAATTGTTCAGTTTTGGTTTGGCATCCATAGCTCAGTGAGTAGGGCGCTGACCACATATAGGGAAAGGTGGCGGGTTTGAACCTAGCCCTGCCTGTTGAACAACAATGACAATCACAACCAAAAAATAGCCAAGCATTGTGGCAGGTGTCTGTAGTCCCAGCTACTTGGGAGACTGAGGCAAGAGAATTGCTTAAGTCCAAGAGTTGGAGGTTGCCGTGAACTGTGATGCCACAGCACTCTATGGAGGGTGACATAGTCAGACTCTGTCTCAAAAAACTCAAATTGAACAGTTTCAGGCATTTTGACATAGTCACAGAAAATCAACTGAGATGTTTCCTTTTCTAAATGATTTTCTGCATGCTTGTTTGTTCCACAACCATGATATATATTTTAAGAACAGGTGATGAGACTTGCCGTTTTGGGTGAGATACTCAGAGACCAAGACATTGGCTGGTCTTAAAAAAGTAAACAGCTGATATGTGGAGTGAGTCAAAACATATCACAAAGTCCCCAGATATGCCTATCAGCACAGTAAAATTTCCCTATTTGGGTAGTGTCCAGGATTTTTTTTTTTTTAATAATTGAAGTGCAACAATTAATTGTTCCTGAAAGAAAAGACAATAATAAAGCCCATGGAGCATTAATTAGTTTCCTTTATTGCAAAAAAGACTGAGGGTGGTAGGGGGAAAATAAGCAAAGAGAGAAATTAAAATAGAGGAAAGGCCTAAGAATAGAAAAGTCAATCTTTGGGAAAGAGGCACTGTTGCCGTCTTGCATATATAGGTAGAGATATACGATCAGGCTCTTGTGAAAGCATGATTGTGGAAGAAATAAGAGCAAGCAAAGAGACATCTTGTTTCTGGCTTATGCCTGTTAAAGGATTTCATACAAGCAACTGGAATTGAGATTTGGGAGGAAAGTCTTCATTTCAGACATCCCAAAGGGACTCTCAATCTGCTCATTAATGTCTGATTTACTCATTCTTTCTGATCTCTTGCCTTGCTTAAGAAATTTGTCTTTGCTCCCTTCATATTATTCTTGACCCCCCAAAAGAAACTCTTAAATTATTGTTAGTACCCATAATAATTTTACTAATACTCCCACATATTTCATTTAAATTTCTCCAAACTTTAATCCTACTCTATTTTTCTATTTTGATTGATGTTTTCTCCAGGGGTCACATCAGAATAGAAGTCAGAGGTGATTGCCATCTTCACAAGGAATAATCTAACTCTGCATTCCTCTCATCTTTTTAAACAAACACAATCAGCCAAGTCCTTTGCAAACTGATTGCCTCCTATTTCATGAAGCATACTACATTTACAAATATATTAATAAATGAAGACATACACAAAGAATCGAGGAATATATTACAACGCTACTTGTTGTCTTTCAGCTGGTTAGAAAAAGAACAAAGCCTTTTGGTTTCTGGGGTACTTGTCTTAACTAATTCACACAACTCCACAAATATATAATGCAGATGAAAACAATAGGAAGACGGGTCAACATGGCCACAATTTCTCCTCTGGATTCTGACACTTGGACCAGGCTAGGGTCCACCTGCATCACCATGTGTCTGTACAGCAAGACTGAAAATCTCTTCTCTTTGACCTCCTGGAATTTTTACCTTGGATAGGGTGGAGCTGAAAGGAACAGCTGGCTTGCAGATGTGCATAATTTACCCACATCTAACCAGCCTGGGCAGTTGTAGGGACATGGTTGAATGTGTACCCAATTCCATGTGGCCAATCAGTAGCCTTTGGTCTGTTTTGATGGCTCAGGAATACATGTCTTCCCTGTGCTTACAGGCTGATGGAAACAGACCAAGATGGATGTTGGATATGGTGAGGGCAAAGTGAGGATTTCAGACTGGGTGAGTATATAGTATCAAATTGAAAGGATAATATGAAGTAGGATGGTCCCAGAATACAGCCTTAAAATACAGTTTTGCAAACACATGCTATGAAGTAGTAATCACATTGAAAGAAAATGAAGCAAAACTAAGCTGATGTGTGTAGAAATTGGTATGAAGCAAGAATCATGTAACACAGAAGGAAAAGTTATACACCTAACAATCACCAGCGTCTTTTTAATATATGCACATATTTTATTTCGTATTACCTTACAGTATACAAGACAAAAACAATCACCCCACCGACACATGGAATGTTTATCTGTTTTTGGAATCCTATTGCCTGAACTAGACATGGAAATGCTCAGTAGACTGAAAACTGAAAAGAAGTGAAGTATTAGAAACAAGCCACTTTCAGTTTTTATGAACTTTAGGGTTTGGACTTAAAGTTGCCAGAGAGTGATGGTTTTTGCCTTTTCAAACTGGTCAAACATCTCCAGAAGAGATTCAGAGGCTGGTAAAGAATAGTACTGGATAGTGCTCTTATTCCATTCTACAATCTGTGTTTTATTTTAGTCCTTCATCAGCCAGCTTTCAGCCACATCACCCCTAACACTGGTAAGAGATTTTGTCACGCCCACAATTACTTAGTGAGATCTGCAGGCTGCTCCCTGATGCCTAACCAAGGATGGCTCTGAACTGCTATCTAATCGTGAAACTGACCTCATGGGCGGTCATGGACCTCATGGTTACACGGACCTCATGGGCGACACATAATCCCCACTTTAATACTTTAAGGTTGAAAATAGAAATTTCATAATAAGATAAAAAGCTATTTTCATTTGTCCATTTAATTTATACTAATGGCTTCTAAAATGAGCTATTTTTCAGAAAAATTTCAAAATGCAGCTTATTTAGTTCAGAGAAGTCTTAAACAAGGATTCTGTTTAAAATTTCTGAAATAAATACATTAATTTAGAAAAATCAATACCGTACACGTCTTCTAACACATACATAGAAATAAATTGTGCAAAAAAAATCCACCATTATCAACAAAGTACAAAATTGGAGGCAAATACAAATACTTGGGGAAAGAAATACCCACTTCTAAATACCCAAATTTATACCTAATGCTATATTTATAATACATGATCATAAATATCAGAGATGAAATATATACACATATTTATTTATAGTACACATATGTATTTATAGTTTAGTCTGCTAATAGTACCTATGAGGTATTCTTATACAATCCAGACCTATAATAATTTATTTTTGTCTAATTAGATACCTGAAGCTCTTTGAAAAGTCCACTAAAATAAACAACCCTCCTTTAATTTAACCTACATTTCCCGTATCCCCCAATGTCCTTGCCTATGCCTCAGGATATCCAAAGCATCTTGAAAGCAATGCAAACAGAAATGGAATCACACAGCATGATGTGGTCTTCCTTATGCATGGCTGGCTCCTACTCGAATAAGGGGAAAGAATACAGAGCAACATAAACCTGCATGCGCAGCTTCTGATTTGGCCCATGAATTATAGATATGCTTCTGAGGGGCCATTTCCCTTATGGTTTTTGCTGCAAAAACAGTCAGTAAATATCTAGCGCTCTTGACCCAATATGTTAATCGGGCAGGAAGATAGACATCAGTGGCCTCTGTATGCTAAGTTTAATTAATGGCATGTACAACTGTATAGCCCCATCTCCTCCCCTTAAACACCACATAATGAAATACATTCTCCCATAAGGGCCCAAAAGTTTGTGTTTTCTAGTCATGAAGTTTTGCTCACTGTTGTAAGGTCAGCCCATTCATTTCTCAGCACTCCCAGTTCCCAACTGCTATTTAAGCTGTTAGTTCATTGAGTTCATCTGTCATGGCTCTGCTTTAACATGCTTGCCAAAGGCTCTGAGAACTGTTCCCACTCTGCTATTTCTTTGTACTAATGAATCACTTTGAACTAGTCACATATATCCTCACCATTGAATGAATTTCCTTATATGGGTTCAGTGTTACACAACCAGGCAAAATACTTGCACCTGCTAACTCAGCTACATTGCCTATTCCTTTGTGAGAACTCACGCATATCTTCAAGTTTAGGGAAGAATTCTTCCTGCTTTTTTAAAACACAAAAAGATAACAGCATAAGAACTGTGTATGAAAATGTCAACACATAGCCCACAGAATAAATAGTGAGAACTTATGTATTTTAAAGCTATTCAGAGTTCTCAATGCATGCAACAAACTTGGCTTTTGAAATTAAATATTTTCCTTAAAGTAGTTATAATTCTGATCATTATGATTAGGATTGATTTAGCATTAAGGTTCTTTAGAGTTCTTCATTTAAATGGTGGTAATAGGTCCAAATGAGATTTGTCAACTCTGCTGGCATGTCATTTAGAAACTCAAAAAAATAGTATTTTCATTTGATTTTTATAGGAAGCACCTTTGCATCATCTTTCTCTATTAATTATGAAATCTATTTACATTTATAGACCTAAACAGAAAATAAATATTCCCAGAAAAGGTGGGTTGTTTGCCTTTCCAATGTCTATAAGAGGCATGATTAACAGTTATATAGAAAATATGCCATTTGTAGCTAAAAAATATTCAGGTTAAGAAGAGTACTGAAGCCATAGACAGAATTTGACCTAGCTTGCAGGAGAGACCCAGGATACCATGATAAAAATTGAATCATAAAAATCTTGATTGCTTTGGCTTGAACATAACAAAAGATCCCAAATATTGTTATGTATTCTCATTTCTAGCAAGACCTTTTTTTTTCACTGTTAGAATAGAGATCTGGCATAAAGTTTATAACTATTTTACCCTTTTAGACTTTCCTCTGTGAAAAAACTGTCTCCGTGGGGAGAAGAGACAGAAGACTGGGCTTAGAGCTTGATACAAGCTATCAAGATAGGTGCTGACAGTTCTCACTGTAAACACCTGTCTGGATCTGGCAAAGTCAGATAGTGATGACACATTTCTGAGCTCCTTCAAGTACATGAATAGCGTCCTGGCCACTGTGCACATTCATTCATTCATCAAACATTTAGAGTAACGCCTAAATGATATTACTCTACCATTTAACAGAGTTACCTAAGAGACACTGGGGATACGCAATAATGAACATGACCAAGCCCATCTTCAAGAGGGTCTTACCTAGTAGTACTCATCTGCTCTGTCCTGAGGAAGAGGGCATTTACTTTTCCCAATTGCAGCCCCTGTAACATTTTTCATTATTGACAGAAAGATGGAGAGCAGGAAATTTAAACCAACAGACATTTTCTCGGTACCTATCACAGGCAAAGCACTATGATAGGCGCTTTATGCCTTGTAAATATGGCTAAGGCCTCAAAGACACATATTATGGAGAGAGAGAGACATTTAATAGCCAGAATACAGAGAACGTGTGGAAGTAAAAGCCCATCTCCTTAAGAGTGGCTCCCACAGGAACAGGGACTGGATGGAACCCTTGTAAAATCATGCAGAAATGTTATGGCGAGATAATGTTTTAGTCCCTCATGCAGAAAAAAGTTACTAGAGTAAAATGCACATTTGAGGTTAGTAAATTAAGGGTAGTTATAGGATATAATAAAATATGGTGTGAATACTAGAAAGTCTTACCATGATATTCTATAACTTCCCATCTCTCATGAAAATTCTCTGAACTCCCTTGTCCAGCCTCAGGAGTTAACTCAATAATTTGTAATGTACATTTCACTCTAGTTACTCATAAAAATGTCCCACTGGACTCTAAAAATTATCTGTAGCATTCAAAGTTCTTCTAAAGCCTCACCTACTGCATTCAGCCTATCCCAACTTCCGAGCATGTGCTACTGTCTCTCTTTCTGAAATACATGCAGCCCTATTTGTAGCCTCAAACAGTCACATACATGCAGTTGACATACACTTAATGCTTATTTGGTTTGGGGTTTGTCTTCCCAGATGTTAAGCTACTTAAAGGAAGTCCTCCCCTTGTTCTTCTGTCCTGTATTCCATGACGCATAACAGGCACATTATCAGAACTAAATAAATACTTACCACTTAGACCAGACTACCGAGCTTAGAACTATAAAAAGCCTTTCCAAATCCTCATCAGCAGTAACGTGCCCTGGCTTATGCTCTGAAGACTGCTAATGAAATCTCTTCTTTCTTAGTGTTATTCATCACTCGTGTATAAGTATGGTCAGTACTCTACAAGAGAAGGAAAACTGGCATAACCTTGATTTTTAGGCATGTGTCTCCAGACTAATTCAAGCTTGGCTGAAGCCTCAGCTCTGAGTGCCACACACAAGCCTTGCTTCATGCTCTAATAAGTCACCTGCACATTCTCTCATTCTTTCAAAGAACTGAAATAGATGTAGCGTATCTGTGGACGTCTTCTTCATGGAAGAAAATAAATGCTTTTACCAGCTTATTTTTCATTTCTGCAATGGAAGTGTTGGAAATTTCAAGAGCAGATCTACTGTTATTCAGCAGGTTCACAATTTTCTTAACTTCACAATTCATGCTTTAAAATAATGTGACCAACAGATCACCTAAACTATCAAAGAGGGCATGAATTTTAAAGAGACATTTTAATGTTGACATCTTATGCAAACTGCCTGTGTGATATTTTTGTGAAAGCAGAAAAAAAATACTGCTTTTACAAATCAGCATTGGAAAAATGTTAGAATAATTATTTAATAGTTTGAATTCAGGGAAAATACCTGCCCCTTGACAAAGCATTATAAATTCCAACAGTTTATATTTTAAGGCATTGCCTTCCTATGCCTGCCAACCCTGTCCCAGCCTTGGAGGAATTATGGCCGTTTGATCAGGGTTGAGCAGGAAATGCTCAGCCTTCAAGTGGTGATGCTGTGCGATGTTTTCCCCCCGTGATAGATGAATCCACTTACTCTGTCACTTCCTGAATGACAGTCCTTTAGAAGTCCTACTCAAGTTCACATTTCTCAATATATCAAAGTTTAGCAGCACAATGACCTTCTAACATTTGTTTTCAACTGTTTACAACCAACAGTTCATTACTTTCCCAAAATGGAGAGAGGAAGGAAGCCAGCCAGATGGTCATTCTAGCAGAGCAGATACTGCACCATAGTCTAGGCCTGGAAATTGATCACAGGGAATCCCATAAAGAAAAGTCCAGGGGAGTGTTAGCCTTTTCAATCACTGATGCTCAGAGACCCAAAAAGTCAGAATCATAACAGGCTTACCCATTCTTTACTGTATTGCTTAAAAGATACTGATTCCTTCCCAGGCCATTTTCTCCACATACTGTCATTTGTGTTGGACATCATCACTTGGCCACCTCCCTTGGGCACAGCCATGTAACTGAAAACCCGTGAGGTCTCACAGGCAAAGCATCTTCATATATATATATATATATATTTAGGCTCTAATCACAAATGCATTTTCCCACTCTGGTAAATGTCATGGGATCAAGCTATAAAAATAATACTAAGTATGTGTATGAGTGTGTTTAGCTCAACATTATGATCAGCCCTTCAGAGTTTCAACATTCTAGTGTACAGAAGACTCACAAGTAGCCACGTCCATGTGAATTGACAGCCAATAGTGTTCATGTTCCAGGCACTGTGTGTTATTACGTTTAACCCACTCAACATATCAAGGAAGCAGATAGTATTGTTACCTTCACAGATGAGGGTGATGAAGATTAAACATCTGTGCTTCTTCATCTACATAGTCAGAGGGCACAGAACAGGGGTGTGACCCAGCAGCCCAGTGTTGGAACCTATCTCCTCATTGCTACCTTATACTGAGTATTTCTCACAAGATGCAGCAGCAGAGGTGTCTAAACCATCTACCAAAGGCTTACAGCCCCACTCCCATCTTAAATAGTCTTATAACACAAACTACATGAGAAAAATGCGACATTCCTCAAAACATACTTTAAGTAGAAGAATTGGCTTTGTTGTCTATTTATTTCTTTGAAGGAGACAGGGATATTGAATATGTGTGTTCCCCGAATGCCACGAAGGTGCATCACCATGGTAACTCCAGTTGACTGAAGGTGGTCACATGAAGGAATGTGTTGGAGCAGATTGTGAGGCACAGTGTTACCTTTGATTGACGACCGCCATGACTGCTGAAGGGATAAGAGTACTATAGGTATTTTCCATCTGTACCTAAACCTTTGACATATAATCTCCACGTGTCCTTGGGAGTCTTAAAGCCATCCTCTGATGATTTCTTCTTCACCTTTTCCCATCATTTATTCTATTCTTTTTCCGTTTCTGATATCCACTGTACATTTCATTAAACTTGAGAGTATAGAGGTAGAAAAGAGATAATTGTTAATATCTCCACCTTTAACTGAAACACTTAATTAAATCACAGGCATCCTCTTCCAGTGCCATTCTCTCCTGCCTCACATCATTGGTGTTTACATTCTGATGCATATAAACAGCACCTAGGGAGTTTGTTTCAAAGGCAGGCTCTGGGTTTTACACACAAGAGATTCAGATTGGCAACTGAAGTCAGACATTACGGATTTGCATTTAAAGGGCATTCCTGAGGGCATTGGGCCACAATTTGAGCACCACCACCTTAAACCCAGATAAATTGCCCTTTTACCTGGGAACTAGGGCAAGATTTAATACTAGTCATGGAATCTGTTCTGTTCTAGCTCCAGAGTATTTAATACTTTCTGAACAAAGTCACGGGTACATGATTTAGGAAGAGCTGTACAACTCTTTGCTTCAAAATAAAATTCGAAAGGGTGTACTGTGTGGCTCGGTATCTCCATTCTCTCTTGTCACTTGATTTATTCCCTTTATTATTTAGCCATGTGGCGTTCCCTCTCTCCTCTTTCCCACAGAATCATGCATTTTTTGAGGATGGAATTGTCTATGACACATACCTTTGCATTGCTTAGAGTAAACACACATAACAAGCATTCAACAATCTTTTGTAAAGGAAATAAAACAGATCAAGCCCAAGGGCAACTGATTTAATTGCCCTCTGGAGCGAGTCCATTCACTATCCTAGATGTCTATATATCGTGATTATTCTCGATGCTGATGAAGGTTAAGAGCAGCCACTCTTAACTCAGCACATTCCCCAAATGCAGACTATCATCCAGTGCTGAGTTTTACTTTTTTACCTTCATTTTTCATTTCACCACCTTCTCATAACAATCTTGTGACAGCATCAATGCAGGTGAACAGAAGGAAGGTAGGCAAACCTTTCATAGGCAAGGTCCCTTCTCATTATGTGAGAAACAATGGCCACTGAGCCCACAACCAATCAAACCAAATCTGCTGGAGCTGCTGAGGGTAAAGACTAGGCCCTTGGGCATTGATCATTTCCATACATGAATGAGGAGCTTGTGTGGAAAGGTAGTTATATTTATAAGCTGACACATACTCACTCTCCCTCCTTCCACACATACACACAAACTTTAACCTTTTTTAAGACACAAGGGTGTCTTTCAATTTACCCTCTTTTTTTTATTTTTTTATTTTTGTAGACCTGTGTGGATATAAGGATTATAAGTTTCCTGTCTGTCCAAGAAGAGTGATCGCTTTGCTCTCTAAGAACTTAACTCCCAGGCTTAATTATCATGCAAGTGTGCCAGCATATTAAGCTTATAGGCCAAAAGCAATTTAAAGTCTATGCTGCATTGACTTTCAAATTATTTCATTTCTAATTCAGATTCATGCTTTGTTAAGGCATTTATCATTTTACTATAATCAACCAGATTGTCCCATGATTATGGTCCCTTAATACCTCTAACTCCACCAGGTTGGCATCAGTGGCAATAAATGACATCCCATGCCCTCCCACATTGAGTCAGGCTTGGCGGCTCCTTCCTAGGTGCCTCACTTCATTTTCAGAGTAGCTCCAAGTTGTGGAAAATTTATCAAGTGCAGCAGAACTTTGTCATCAAGGCCTTTCTTCATCAGCCAACCACTGTGGTGCTCTTAGAAAAGTGGATGCTTTATTTCATAGCCAGACTCAGAATGCCTCAAAAGTAGTCAAAAAACTTTCATCTGTACATTGGGTCTATTACTTCCTTGACTATATCAGATTCTTAGAAAAGTTACCAAATACAAATATTGTGTGGTCTTTGAACATGAAGAATTAACAGATTACCAAAGCACCTTGAAGAGATATTTAGTGTGGATAACCTGTCCCTTATAAACTTAAGTCCAGTGATGTATTTACCAATAGCCTCTAAAGGATTCATGGCCCTTCACCCTCCAGACCTCTTAACCTTAGTGAGGAATGTTCTGACCATCCACACCCCATATTATATCTGCATCTGAGTGGTAGAAATAGTTCTAACATACTGAGAAAGAATATAACTTTGCTGTTTCTTTTTTCTTAACATTTTTGGTGTGTATGAAATATTTTTCCTTATTCCATATTTTTGGAGCAAAGGATGGAGTCAGAGATGAAGAAGGAGGAATATTTGGAAAAAAGGTAAGATTAAGAGGCATTCCATAGGAATATACAGATTTGTGACAAAAGATATGCATCAGTTGGAGTAAAGGAAAATATGTTGATCCCTTATTAGTAAAAGTGGAAGAAGAATCCTTGAACAGCAGGGTCTTTGTGAGGATTAATTATAAGAACATGCATAACAGTGTTTGGTAAAACTGTTAAGTAGCCTGTTCATTATTACAGGTAACATTTTACCAAGTTTAATGCTGAAATAAGCAACTTCAGCTCTGAAATTTTTAATCTGGCTTTATCAGATACTTTAAGCAAAAACAACCTTAAAATAAGATGAACTTTTGGCCTAGGGAGAGATTTTCTGTGTGTATAAATCAACGTGCATTCATTCTATACTTCCAATCATTTTACCAAAGAGAATATTGTTTGTTTTTGTTATTTGACAAGGGCTGTGACAGTCATAAATATTCCATGATTTTGCAACTTCCGATGACCCTTTTCCTCATCCCTGAAGATGGGAACTGGCAGTCATTTACAGGTAGCAACTGACAAAAAATTGGGGATCTGGTCCTACTTTGGGATGAACCTTTATTTAGTGATTTTGAAACCTTTTAGTATTGCCAGGGAAAACATCATCCCCCTTTTCACTCCATTACACTCACAGCAGCTGGAAAAATTCATCCATAAGTATATTTAAGTGTAAGTCAACCAATAAAATTCAAGAAAGGAAAATCATTACAGTAGGACATATGATTTAGGGCCAACATGAATAATAATGGAGAAAATGTTGTATGTTACTAATGGAAATTTGGTCAGTTTATACCTACTAATAAATAAGACTCCAATGAAGCTGAGAGCTAAATGTTCAGGTCAGGATTTGGAGACTCTAGAAATCCAGAAACTAATTAAGATATAAATATTAATATCTTGAAAAGCTCAAAGAAAGATTTGGGGAGATGAATATCCCAGTGAGATGACATCACTCTCTAGGAAATAGGCTCAGGTGAGGTAGGACATCTAAATGAATTTGACCTTCTGGAGGACACAAAAGTAGTTGAAACAATGTTTGTCAGATCTAAGGAGGAAAAAGTGTGTATACTTGGTTTCTGATTCTTATTCTGATCTACTTTTATTAAGGAGGAAAGCAGAAGTCAAGCTGATGTGATAAAAAATAAAAGTGATTTTCAAGGACTTGGATGGGGGTGAAGTGGAGCACAATAGGGCCATCATTTCTGGCCTCTTCTGAGATGTCAAGGAGGTCCCATGAACGTTAATAATGCCTGGAGTGCAGTGTGTGGAGGAACAGAGCTCTGGAGCACAGAGAGTTGCTTTAGTGTTTCATCTGAAACCAATCAGTAAGTGAAAAAGCAGAAAGCTCTCTTGGCATCTCTTCCACCATTGATACGAGGGGCAGGGAAGGGGGTTTATACATGGAGACCCCCATTAACACTAATGAAAAGTAGGTGACTAAGTCCCATGTGTATGAGGAGCAAACACTGCCCTTTGTGTGGGGGTAATTAAGAGCTAAAGAGAGCTTACTGTTGCTCACCACGGTACACATGCTCCTGCTGAAAGCTCCTCACAACAGCATTACAGCTGCTTTCTTTAGTTTCAATGGTTGGAGCTCAACAGTTGTTAACCATCTCTCGCCCTAGTTCCCTCATAATGGAGTGTAAGGGAATGATGTATTGGAAATGTCATTATTTGACACTATTAGCAGAGGGGCTTTCAAGGATAAAGTACAAGCAAAGAAAGGGAGACATTCAAAAGGAATGTAAAATTAAGCAGAATAGAATAATAAGTGGCTCAAAGGAAATAGCCCTGTACTTATAATGTCCATGCCAGTACCCCATTCTTTGGAACCATGGCAAATAGAGGAGCCATGTGTGAACCAAGAATGTCAATACCAGTGAGCAAGATGTCTGAGGTCCAAGGACAGAAATGTGGGAAGAAAATGCTCCGGTGATTGCAGAACGAACAAGAAAATGTGAGAGTTATGAAATCATCCTCTTTCTACTTCGTAGATCAACTCTGACAATATAGTTCTATATGCCCATTCTGAATTCTAGAAATATCCAAGGACAAGAAAAGTATCTGCATCTTCTTCCGGTATGTTCAAGTCTCAAAATCAAATCTTGAACTTAACAAGTTAGACCCACCCCTGTGTGCAAACAATGAAATGAAATTTTACAAGTATGAAATGCATATGACATCTCTTATTTATTAATTTCAGGGACACAACATGGGGAAGCCCGGGCTGAGGAAGAGGTTAGAAAGGAATGTTTGAATTTATTGCGAGCTGAATAAGTATTGAGAGAATATTCTTATTTGATTACTGCGGCTTCCTGCCATATCTTATCATGGAATATAATTTCAGCCTAATGACTGAGAAACCAAACCATAAATGTTCTAAATTAACCTGCTTCCTTGTCTTGAGAGGAATCAGTCTTTTCTCTGCTTCATAGTCCTTACTTCAAGTACATTTTCCAATCTAAACAATAAAGTTCAAGGAAACATTGATAAATAATCAGTTCCACAAGGTAGGTCATCTGTGAAGAGTGTTTTATGAAATTTAGTTGAAGAACTTGAAGGAAATTTTTCTAAAGCAGCATATACTTAAGACAAAGAAAACAGTAGCCTTTGTATATTACAGAGTTGCCATGGAGAAAAAAAACTGTTTTTGTGTGGATGAGGTACTTTTCTTATAAAATTATGGTTTCAGCTACACTAACAGAGCATCTCAGTATAAGAATATGAACGTAGCAGCTCAGGCTGATACGGCAGCTTCATGTTTTTTGAGACTCAGGATCTTTCCGTCTTACTCTCCCACACTTCACACAAAGTCTTTATCTCCTGGTCCAAAATGGTTGCTGTGGCTTCGATCTTCACATCTACCCTCCATGTGGCAAATGGGAAGAAAAAGAGCAAATTTAGATAATACTCCCCTTTAAGAGTAGAACCTAAAAGTTTGCAAGCACTTCTATTCACATCTATTGGCCAAAACTTACTTACATGGCCCTCTTTAACTGCAAGAGAGAATTAGAAATGTGGATTTAAGCCTCTGTTAGTATAGAAAAAAGAGAAGAATAGGTAATAGCAAAACTTGTTTATTACTTTTACAGTCACACATACAGGACATGTATGATTAGTTAGAAATTTATGAGAATGATTTCATGTAGGTCCCTTGACATCTTTATCTTGCCTAATTTTAAGAAAGGATTTCTAGCAATTGGCTTTAGTAAGATATATAAAGTTGATATCTAAAAGTGCTATATACCAAACATGTATATTATATAAAATGTTCATAATAGCCACAAAGTGTAAACAACTCAAATGTTCAATTGCTTAATCACCTAACTGATGACTGGTAAATAAAATATGGTATATCCATAAAATGGGGCAGTGTGAGCAGTGACACATGCTAAAACATGAAGAACTTGAAAACATTGTGCAAAGGAAGCCAGTTACAAAAGGCCACACATTTCATTATTCCAGTTATATTAAACGTCTAGAGTAGGTAATGCTATGCAAATGAAGTAGATTAGTGTTTGCTTTGGGCTAGAGAGGAGCTGGTAGCAAACTGTGCGAATGAAAAAATTCTAAAGTGGATTGTGGCAATAGTCGTACAACCCTGTGAATATACTGAAACCTACTAAATTGTACATATTTAAATGAATGGATGTATGATACATGAATTACATACCAATAAAGCTGCTGGGGAAAAAAGTAAAAGAAAATGATGATATTCTATAGCAAGGATCTTATATAGGCTATACCTGACCCCAGGATGCAGCCCAGTAGAAAAAGATAAATGTTTTTAATAAATAAGCTTACAGATACTAAACACTTGTTTATGAGAAATATGAGATTTGGCCTACATATGGAAAATCTAAGTTCACTTGTCCAAGATTAGCACCTCCATTGAAAAGAATATGTGTGTGTGTGTATGTGTTTATGTGTGTGTGTTTAAATTTGAGGCCTAAAAAAAATTACGCATCTTTGCCCAAAGTTAGTTAGGTAGAAAGCTGTATATAACTAGGGTTTGAACCCAGAATCTCTGAGGCCAAACCTTGATATCCTTGAAACATCATCTCACACAACTTCTGTCATGCAGTGTGGGCAGTGAGTGATCAGGAAATTGCTTTTGTGGACATTACCAGTTTGAAAAATAGGATTGACGGTGGAAACATGTTAAGATGACTTGCCAAGCTTTTTCACAGGCCTATAGACTTTCTTTATTTCATTTTTAATGTGTAGGCTTAATCTTTTTAGAGAAATATTGGGTTCACAGCAAAATTGAACAGGGAGTAGAGAGAATTTTTATGCCTCATCCCCTCCATCACACTCAGCCTCCCCCATCATCAACATTCTGTCCAAGCACGGTAACTTTGTTAGAATCGTCAAACAAGCATTGACAAGTCGTCATCCAAAACTCCACTGATGTAGTAGTCTACATTAGTGTTCGTTCTTTGTGTTACATAATCTTGGGTATTAACAAATATATAATGACATGAAACTATCATTATAGTAACATACAAAATCGTTTCACTACCATACAAGTCTCATGAGCTCTGCCTATTTATCTTCTGATCCTTTTTTCAGTTGGATCTTTGGTTTTTAGCAAAGAATTTTTATGTTTAAACAAGAAACACAATCTGTTCCACTCTTTTTTTTTTTTTTTTTTTTTTTAGTAATGAGATATTACACGTATAGGTAAGACGAGAGACTTACGAATACTGGTAACTACTTTTTAAATAATTATACTATATGAGATTTTTTTATAGAAATTGCATTGCATGCATGAATTGACAAGATGGTAAATAAAGACTATAATGTTTTAATTTTCTTTGGGCAACTGTCCCAGACTTACAGATTTTTAATGTAGGCCCAATTGTCATTAACCTACCTTATCAAAATAACTTTGTCATAAGGAATTTATTGAGTTTAAGCTGTGACCCAACAAGAAAACATAAAATCCCTGGAATTTCAGTAGCAATTAGAGGCCTTTTCTAATCTCGAGATGATTTTTTTAGGATAGCTTTTCCTTGGCCACGGAAACCATATTTAAGAGCCTGTGAAATGATCTGCTGTACCCCAGAGATATCCTCCAGCTTCACCTTTCTACTCCTGATCATGCATGGTATGTGATTTAAAGTAGTGCGTTTTGCCCTGTTTGGATCTTATTAACAGGCTTCAGAGAATTTGCCTTAGCAACACTGACCTAGAAACCCTTCCCAGTATTTTTCCATTTGTGATTGTTTCTAGTCTATGGCCTCTGAAGCCAAGATATGCTCAGCTCTGAATCATGCTTAGGCTGGGATTCTAGAACACGGGTACCACTTCTGGGTTCACCTGCCTCCAGCTCCTGCCTGAAAGTAATCCAGAGATGAATCTGAGTCGGGGATGACACTGTATGATTAACTTTTTACAAAGACAGTCCATTTGGGGAGAGTAAGTTGACCTTTTATGAAATACCTAAAAGTTGAGCCCCCCACTCAACTCTTATGCAAAGCACTCACTACTTTGACAGTAGTTTATGTATTTAAATACCAGTACAATCATTGACATGTGTGTGAGTATAAATATTTTATAAATCCCAAAATATAAGTGGATACCTTTTATTTTTGTGAAAACACATTTATTGTCTCCTGTGGGTTCACTCTTGATTTGCTATAGGAAACTCAAACTTTTTCACAACTGAAAAGGTGTACTCTACCCTTGCTATGAAGAAGATTCATATGTTTTATACCAGGTCATCTACAACACTGGGCCATCCCCCACAGTGCCCTGTGAACAGCCCCACACAGGAACTTTCTGCCATCTCGCCCCCTGGTGGCAACAGAATAACACTTGTTTTTAGACTTTCAGTTCAACCCAATCTACTAATTTGAAGGAGCAGTTTTTGGCCAGGGCCGTGTTTGAACCCACCTCCTCTGTTATATGGGGCCAGTGCCCTACTCCTTTGAGCCATAGGCACTGTCCTCTCTTTAACAATTTTTCAAATTCCCCTTTGTTATGAATTCCTACTGTTCTCCCCCTTTTGCTTCTAAAAGATTTTAAGTGACATTTTCTGTGTATACAGACTTGTTGAAACCATCGATGTTTTTATTTTTTCCATAGCTACGGTTTCCCAAACACTGCTGTCATACCTAAAAATACGTAATACAGAAAAGCTTGAATTTAATGACACAGCTTCCATAAAGAGTTTGATGTGTTACCTTTAGAACCTGCAGAAATTTTATAGTCAGGCACTCTTAATAGTGAACACCCCCTCATGGGTTTTCCTGCATCTGTCCTATAAAAACTGTTTCCCTAAATGCTTCTGTTATCCAGCTCTCCTAACATAAACTTCTGTTGTTAATTATTAAAGCAAATATCAAAAATAACCATAGATCTCAGTGATCCTGTTGTTATGTGGCAAATCTTTGGCCAGCTTCCTTCATGATGATTTCATTCACATTTCAACAGAGATTAATTTCATGTCTGCTGTACCAGCTTGTTTGAGGTTTATTTCTTGAATCAATATCAATCATTTTAATGTAATGTGGTCCTGTGGGATTCTAATTAGTCCAAATGATAATTGAACTCCTCTATTCCCAGAATTTGGTACCCACGGTTTTGCCTTTCCTCATCAGAGCAGAGACGTAAGCCAGTCAGTGGTAAAAAGCCAGGGCTATCTGTGTAGTTAGAGGCCAATAGTGGTAAAGTGACACTGTATTTTCACAAACGTTTTCCAATAACTACATGCTGGCTTATCAAGTTAGGCAATAATTTCTGGTAACAGGAAACATGCTTGCATTTCAAATCTTTATTAAATAAGATTTGTTTTCCCTTCTCCTTTTATATTTAAACAAATTATCCTATTTATATCTTCTTAAGCATTGCTTTTGTTCCTGACTCCCTTATAGAAACACCTGAGCATTTCCTAATAAACACACAACAGCAATTCCTTCCTTATATTGAAACTAACTGAAAGTATTTTACATTAAAAAGAAAAATCATAATTGTTGATAGGAAAAAGATCATGAGTACTTAGCAAATTTCTTTGAATCACATAGTCCATGTCCTCACGCAAATGGGGAAAGTAATATACAGATTATTGCTTTGTGCTGCTGTAGTAAATACTGCTGTGTCCTCAAGACCAGCAGTAACAATCACTTGTTGAAGTTACAAGGTGACAGAGTTATAAGTTGTCCCATAACTAGATGATACGAACTTATTTTCAGAAACTAACATTTTCCCACAATCTATGTTGGCTGAAGTTGTGACATTTAACAGGCTATTGCCCAAGATTTTGCATGATATTCTAATTAACTCTCATTCCCCTAGTGATTCTCTATTACAGAGAGAACTCATATTTCATGCACTAATATTCAACTCTATAGCCAGAGATTGAGAAACATAGATTATGCGTCAGAATTTCGATTCAATATCCACATTACATTAAGATGCTAAGACAGGTGATGAAAGGTCATCATACTCCTTGCCTGGTCAACTACCAACATAGTCTATTGCAGGTATTTCTTCTCTTGATCTGTAGGGAAATAAACACACTGATTTGAATAAATTGGAATTTTTGACAGCTAGAGGAGACTTCAGAAATAGGAAAAATAATTTAATTTAAAACCTCATTAGAGGGGAGTCTTATATAATGGAAATTAGGAAGATTAAGTGAAGTAATACACATAAAGTATTTAGAACACAGAACAGGGCAATTTCTCTGGACAGGTCGCTGTTTCATAAATGAGGAAGCAGGCGTATACATGTTATTGTTTTACAGAAGTCATACAAAATAGTTAACAAATTCATCATTTTTCCTGTCATGTAATCTAATGTTCTTTTCATCATATCATAGAGGAAGATATCAAAATCCTCCACTTAGTTTCATCTATAGTAGCCAAAATATTTTCTAAAAAGCTATTCCTATAAACTCATTTGAATTGTATTCACTTAATACATTTAGGATGACTTTAACTAGTTTGATAAGTCATTTCGTAGTTAGACTAAAAATTAAATATTACAAACTCTTTAGATGCCATCATTAGGAAACTCATGTATATTTTTAAGAGAATGACTTATCTTTAGTCAAAGCAATTTCATTCATAACAATTGTTTAAAGTAGGTATTAATTATATATCTAACATAAATAATCATTCAGTATTTCAGAAACCCAATACACATTTATTAATTATTCTCCAGGAATTTATTGAGTGACTACCGTGTCACTCAAAGATCTACACATCATAAGAACAGAGACTTTCTCTTGTTAAATGAAGTTTGATATCTAATAATTACATAGTCAATTGGACCAAAAGTCCAAATAGTGGTCTTCTTTTCCACTATTTTCTGTTACAACCAAACCTCTACTTTTAGGCTTGAGTGAATCAAAATGATTCACCCAGCTTTCTTTACCTTGCAAAACACATGATACAAGTGGATAACTTTTACAGAAAAAAATCCCCCAATTCAACATTAAGATAGCATGGCCTCTGGTTATTTGGAAGAAAATAGTGAATTTTCTATAATTCCCCTTTCTGTCATCTCTATCGTGTTTTTTAATACAATCAGGAAAATTCTACTGAACAAGTGCTAGACACTGCTCCACACTCAAGCTCGTCAGCTAACAGCTCAACAGATTCCACTGGCCTGTGCCTTACACATCAGCTTTCTTATCCGGTGGTTAGATTGGAGACGTAGCTAATTCAGGTCCCACTAAGGAAATACTGCTTAATATAAACTGCCTCTAAAAATATCTCCAATATCAGTGGACTGATATGAGAACTAAAGGAGAAATTTTACTCCATAAATTTTACTCTAACATTCACTATGGTCTGACTCCCCATTTCTGTCTTATCTTAAAGTCCACTGTTCTCTCAATTGCTCTTATTTTCTTAGTCACATGGACCTCCGTGTGTTTCTTGGACATGCCAGACACAAGGGTCTATGTGCTAACTTGTCCTAAACTTGGAACTCTCTCCTTCAAATATGTACATGTATATTCTTTAGATCTTTCTTGAAATCTTGCCTCTCTAGTCAGTCCTTTCTTCACCACCCTTTTTTTTTTTTTTTTTTTTTTTTTTTTTTTTGTAGTTTTTGGCTGGTGCCAGGTTTGAACCCACCACCTCCAGTATATGGGACCGGTGCCCTACTCTTTTGAGCCACAGGCGCCACCTCCTCCCCTTCCTTTTTAATAATTATAGCTTCACCTACCATCCATTACCATGACTTTGCCCTGCTCTAATTGTCATCAGAACTCTTCTCAGAAATCGATATATTTCATTTTTATTTATCAATCAATTTTTACAAATCAGTCAATTTGATTGATCTATTGTTTATTCTCTCCCACTAGAAAGTAGACTAAAAGGGCTGAGATTTTCCTGCTTATGTCACTGATAAATCTTAAAAGAGTATACAACATACACTAGACACTCAATTAATATTTAAATAAAACATGCATCCCTCCAGACTTTCCAGACTTTCCTTGTTTCTGCAATATTCTACCTCTAGTTGAGATTCAGGTCAGCAGATGATACTTCATGATAAGTAAACTCCCTTAATCATTAAAATATACTTAGAATAGCAAGAGCTTATGAGATATCATTCTTTATGTACTATATTTTTATTCACTTGTTTGTTGACTGTCAGTCCCATCCCCTTCCTCAATCCTTCCTCTAAATACATGTACTAGAAAAGAGATGCCATGAGAAAAGGAATCAAGTTGATTTTGTTCACTAATGAATGCGTAATAGAGAACAGTGCAGATGTGCTATTTTTTAAGGGGCACAAAACAAATTAGAAACAGGATGGTCTTTCTGAAATTCATAAAGAGGTATGAGTAGGCTCTAGGAGGTGATTTCTTGGACTGAGGTTGTCATTCTATGCCATTATTCTTTACTCAAATTTTGTGCTCTGAATAAGTTGACCTTTTCTGAACATAAACCATAATTTTTCATTCTCAGGATCTTACTTACGCCATCCTGATTTCCTGGGGAATTAAAACCTGACCTTGATTAGCTTCTGACAATATCTCACACGTTTGTTGATCTTCCCTCAACATTAATCTTTCTTTTTTTATCTCTTCTTTCAGCATTACAGTGGCCTTTTCATTAATGAAACGAGTAGTATTGGTCCTTTTTAAAAGGATGTGAGGCACAAGAGAAAAAACACAATTAAATTCAAGTGGATAGGAGGAGGGAGTGGGGAGAAAGGAGAAGGCAGTGGGATTGGGGTGCTCTCACCTAACAGTCACAACATGGGGTATATGGCACACCTCCTGGGTGAAGGGCTCAAATACTACTTGGACACTACCTACCAAATGCAGACACTGTAACATAATCATTTGTACCTTCATATTAGGTATAAGTATGAAATAAAAAAATAAAAAATAAAAAAAATGAATGTAGCCAACTTGAGAAAAAGGGGATGTGAGAAAAGGCAGAAAAGGATGATAGAATATAAAAGAATGAGTATCTTGCTCATTAACCGACCTCAAGAAACTTAAAGTCATTTCAACCTGATGTGTGCACATTTGTAAGCATTGAACTGGCATTCTTTAAACATATTTTATTTATTTATTTTATAAATTGATAACTTCCTTAAATTACTGTCTGCAAATAAAGAGACTCACTCACAGAAAGAACAGAAACAAGGTGGCAGTTACTTCCCACACAGTGCCAGTGTGGACTATACACGAATAGGGACTGCAAACTCTTGACCAGTCATACCTTACATCTCACATTTTAATTTTCTTCCTGCAATCTCTAGACCTTGTCATAATGTTCTAGAGGAAATAGTGTAACTTCCCAGGCAATCTGAATGGATTATCTTTTCCCAGAACTGATTTTTCTCTGGAAATCTATCTACATACATCCAACCGTGGAATTGCTTGGTCATATAGTTCTATGTTCAGTTTTCTGAGGAGTCTTGACACTGTTCCCCATAACAATTGAGCTAATTTATATTCCCGGCAGCCGGATACGAGGGTTTTCTTTTCTCCACATCCTTGCCTGCATTCGTTACTGTTTCTTGATAAAAGCCATTTTTACTGTGGTGAGATGATATCTTGTTGTAGTTTTGATTTGCATTGATCCAATGACTAATGGTGCCAAGCATTTTTTCCCCCATATATATGGTAGCCATTTGGATGTCTTCTGTTGAAACGTCTGATATATTCTAGTCATCAATCCTTTGTTAGAGAAGTAGTTTGCAAACATTTTCTCCCATGCTGTGGGTTGTTCCTTTACTTTGCTGACTGTTTCCTTTACAGCTTGATATGATACCATTTGTTCAATTTTGCTTTGGTTGCCTGTGCTTTAAGGGATTTACTCAAGAAGTCCTTTCCCGAACCAATATCCTGAAGCATTTTCCCAAAGTTTCCTTTTAGTAGTTTCATAGTTTGTGTTCTTAGTTTTAAGTCTTTATTCCATTTTATTTGATTTTTGTACATGATGAGAGATAAGGTCTAGTTTTTGCATCTGGTTATCCAGCTTTTCCCAGCACCATTTATTGAGGAGACTGTCCCTTCCCTGCTGTATTTTATTGGCATCTTTCTCAAAGATAAGTTCACTATAGCTGTGTGGATTTATTTCTGAGCTCTCTATTCTGTTCATTTGTCTATGTTTCCATTTTTATTTCTGAGCTCTCTATTCTATTCATTTGTCTATGTTTCCATTTTTATTTCTGTGCTCTCTATTCTGTTCCTTTGTCTATGTTTCCATTTGTATGCCAGTACCCTGTTGTGTCAGTTACTACAGCTCTGAAGTATAATTTGAAGTCAGGTAATATAATTTCTCCAGTGTCTTCCCTACTCCAAACCCATAGGATGTCTTTGGCTATTCTATGGTTTTTTTGTGGTTCCATATACATTTTAGGATAATTTTTTCTATTTCTGTGAAGAATGCCATTGGTATTTTGACAGGGATTGCACTGAATCTGTCGATTGCTTTGGGTAGTATGGACCTTTTAACAATGTCGACTCATCTAGTCCATGAGCATGAGACATCTTTCCATTTTCTTGTCCTCTTCAATTTCTTTCATGAGTATTTTACAGTTTTTATCATAGAGATCTTTCACTTCTTGGGGTAAGTTTATTCTTAGGTGTTTTATTTTATTTACAGCTATTGTAAATGAAATTACTATCTTTTTTCTTGTTCATATTGATTACTCATGGCCTATAGAACTGCTACTAATTTCTGCATGTTTACTTTGTGCCCTATAACTTCACTGTATTTGTTTAATAGTTGTAATAGTTTTTTTTTGTTTGTTTTGTTTTGTTTTGTTTTTCTGTGGAGTCTTTAGATTTCCCTAGATATAAGATCACATCATATGCAAGCAAGGAGAATTTTATTTCCTTCTTTTCAATTTGGATGCTCTTTATTTCCTTCTCTTACCTGATTGTTCTATTTAGAACTTCCACTACTATGTTGAATAGCATCCTTGTCTTGTTTGGGATGTTAGAGAAAAGATTTTCAGCTTTATCCCATTTAGTAAGATGCTAGCTGTGTGTCTGTCATATATGGCTTTTATCATATTGAGGTAGATTCCTTCTATGTCTAGATGTTAATATTTTAGAGGTTTTATCATGAAAGGATGTTGAATTTTATCAAATGCTTTTTCAGTCTCAAGTGAAATGATTGTGTGGTTTTTGTCTTTTATTCTATTGATATAATATATTGCATTGATCAATTTGCTTATGTTGAAACATACTTATATCCCTGGGATGAATTCCACCTGATTGTGATAAAAAATCTTTTTGATGTGTTGTTGAATTTGGTTTCCTACTATCTTGTTGAGGACTTTTGCATCTATATCCATTAGAGATAATGGCCTAGTTTTCTGTTTTGTTGTTGTGTCTTTGTCTGGTTTTGGTTTCAGGATAATATAGTCCTTTCAGAATGAGTTTGAGAGTATTCCCTCCTCCTCAAGTTTTTGGAGTAGTTGAAGTACGATTGGTGTTAGTTCTTTGAGTGCTTAGTGGAATCAGCAGTAAAGTTATTGGTTCCTGGGCTTTCCTTTCATGGGAGACTTTTTTTTTTTTTTTTTTTTTGGTAGAGACAGAGTCTCACTTTATCGCCCTCGGTAGAGTTCCGTGCCATCACACAGCTCACAGCAACCTCCAACTCCTGGGCCTAGGTGATTCTCTTGCCTCAGCCTCCTGAGTAGCTGGGACTACAGGCACCCACCACAACGCCTGGCTATTTTTTTGTTGCAGTTTTGCTAGGGCCGGTTTGAATGCACCACTCTCAGTATATGGGGCTGGCGCCCTACCCAATCAGCCATGGGCACAGCCCAGTAGTTCTTTTTCTTTTCTTTTCTTTTTTTTTTTTTTGTAGGTTTTTTTTTTTTTTTTGGGGGGGGGGGGCTGGGGCTGGGATTGAACCCGCCACCTCCAGCATATGGGGCCGGTGCACTACTCCTTTGAGCCACAGGTGCCGCCCTTCCTGGGAGACTTTTTATTATTGCCTCTCTTGTTATTTGTCATTGGTTTATTATGGTTTTGAATTTTTCTTGGTTCAGGTAAGTTGCATTTCTTATAGGTTTTCCAAGGTATTGTCATATAGTTGCTTATATAATCCTTTGAATTTTTACAATGCCAGTTGTAATGTTTCCTTTTCATCTCTGATTTTATTTACAGGGATCTCTCCTTTTTCCTTAGTCTGGCTAAAGGTTTACCAATTTTATTTATCATTAAAAAAAACCCAGCTTTTCATTTCATTTCACTTTTGTATTTTTGTTTCAATGTTACTTATTTCTGCTCTGATTTTTATTATTTCTATTTTTCTACTAATATTGGATTTGGTCTTCTCTTGCTTTTCTAGTTCTTTGAGATGAATGCTTATGTTGTTTATTTGAAGCTTTTCTACTTTTTTGATGTAGGCACTAGCACCTATTGCTATTCATTTTCCATTTATTGCTGCTTTTGCTTTTGATATGTTGTGTTTTCATTTTCATTTTTTAAGAACTTCTTAAATTTCCTTCTAATCTCTCATTGACCCACTGGTCAGTTAGGAGCATGTTACTTAATTTCCATGTGTTTGTATAGTTTCCAATGCTCCTTTTGTTACTGATTTCTAATTTTATTCCACTATGATTAGAGAAAATACTTGGTATGACTTCATTTTTTAAAAAAATTTTTTAATACTTGTTTTATTATCTGATATATGGTCCATCCTTGAGAGTAACCTATGAGCTGAGAAAAATGTGTATTCTGCAGCTGTTGGATGAAACGAGAGACCATATTTCATGCAACATATGGCAAGAAAAAATAATTAGTATAACTATATATTGAGCAGTGTAACTAACTACAGTATGTAGGGAAATGGATGGAACTACCTAAAAACAGATAGATTAATCCTATATTTATCTTACTTTGGTAGGAAAGCCAAATAGTTTAATCAATAGCATATTATTTTTGCTTATTTTGTAAATGATATTACAGTATTAATTTATTTGTGCAAATATATATCAACAAAACTATGTGAAAGGATGAAAATGTTATGCAATAATATGTATGTTGTGCATTTCCACACACATGAAGCATTATTATCACTTAGAGAAATTTCATGGTCCTTGGCTTTGTACTGTGAACTACTTCTCTGCATATGCTAGCATATAATTTTTTGATGAGTAGGACAGTATTTTATACTCCTTTGATTTCTCCATGAACTTAGCATAGTGTTTTCTTAATAGATGATATTTCAATAAGTAGATAATACATAAGTGACCAAGAGTTGAGCAAACAGATGGAGAAAGTAAGAGAACAACAAAAAATGCCTTTGGAACTTGACATTCATATCGTGATTCAAAAATTTGCTGTGCCTTGAAGCTTTGTGTTATATTCTGGAGGGATCACTGAATGATGTTCAGACTAAGCTTTTCTTTTTCAATTTAATACCTTTAATACCTTAAATTAGAGACATGTTGCTCTGTCAATGAGCCCCATGATGAAAATATGAGGATGATGTACATATAAGGAGAAGAGAAAATAACATTTGGATCACAGACATTCACAGCATATAACATTTACTTTGACAAACCAGTATTTTTCAAGTTCATTCCAGGAATCCTCAGGCTACTGATCATACAAACATGAAATCTTCTACCCTAGAGGAAGAATACTACATTGTACATATATGTAATACCCTCAAAGGGCTTCAGCCAAGAGACATTTCCTAATATAAGCCAGGGGCAACATCTAACGATGTGTGTAAAATTGCTTTGTGTCCAGGATTTCAAGAAAATCAAATGAGTTAACATCTTTTGACCACAGAAATCTCATTAGTTATGCTTTCCTTACTCTATTTTTGAATCAAGTGCGAGTCAAGGTTTAAGCTCAAGTGGACAATAGTTATTCAGGACTTAATACATTTCTTAGAAAACTTAAGGAAAGACATAGACCCAGAAATATTTGATACCGTTTTTGTATATTTGGAGGTGTCTTCTGTTACTTTCTTATTTCAGTTTATTATTTGCCATAATAAATCGTTTGTCTCTGAAGGAACGAATGCAGACCAAAGAGACAGAAAACTTCTAAGAGAATCAAGCTGAATTAACATTCATGCAACAGCGGCTCTTCAAGATTTTCATTTGCCCATACATAGCATTGTAGCGAATTTAGAGACATCTCTCATTCCCAAATGCACCTAATGACATCTGGTACAGGGGTGTCTTCTAAATGATACAATCACACCCAAAATGTATGGGCTAGAGATCAGTTGCTTTTTTAGCATGCTTTTAAAATTAAAAAGACACTGATTATTTAAATCCATAATGTCAGTTTTATGAAAGAGTGAAGATTGAGGAGCTATAAAAATCTAATAATAATGAAATCATTTCATGAGTTTCTTTTTGGTATTAAGTGAAAACAGATTTTGGTTTTATGTAAGGCTTTTAATGCCATCCCATAGACCCCCTGAGAGTTGTTGTATGTTTATGCAAAACATTGGAGAGTTAAAATTTTAAAAATAATAAAAGACTTTCTGTACTGAGAAAGACCTGAGTGTTTTCATTAGTAAAACTATTTGAAATGCAAAAAGGAAGCACAAAAAGGACAAAAGGCAAATTGGATTACATGATTTCCTTCAGTTTTGAGGGATCTAAACTGCAGACAGCATCACAACAAAAAGACTAAACGATGTTCCTGCCACAACCTCAGCCCAGCACAAATATTTGTTTATATTTCTATAGTCCTAAAGGAGATGCAAATAGGCACCAAAGCACAACAAAGTAATGAGTTGTGTTTTCAGCTGTTTATAAATTAAGTATTTTCAACACATAAGACAGTTTAAGATTTATAATCATACTTGTTTTTTATATTCTTACAGGCTGCCAACAAGTAAGTTTTGAAAGAACATTATTGTTTATCTAATAGAAACTATATATATAGATACATAGATATATACATTATATATCTATATATAGATATATATAATACATATTTAGGTGGTTTCAGTAAATGTAAGA
This sequence comes from Loris lydekkerianus, assembly GCA_963574355.1. Classification (NCBI taxonomy): domain Eukaryota; kingdom Metazoa; phylum Chordata; class Mammalia; order Primates; family Lorisidae; genus Loris; species Loris lydekkerianus. Next base: position 68,957 of record CAUYPK010029790.1, read on the forward strand.
AATGGCTGATCAGGATTTCTTTTTTTTTTTGAGACAGAGTCTCACTGTGTTGCCCTCTGTAGAGTGATGTACTGTCACAGCTCACAGAAATCATAAACTCTTGGGCTTAAGTGATTCTCTTGCCTCAGCCTCCCAAGTAGCTAGGACTACAGGTGCCTGGCATAATGCCTGGCTATTTTTTGTCTTGTTGCAGTTATCATTATTGTTTAGCAGACCCGAGCTGGGTTTGAACCCACCAGCCCCAGTGTATGTGTCTGGCACCCTAACCACTGACCTATGGGAGCCGAGCCAAAAGGATCTTTTCTTAAGAAAAAATAGTTTTTGAATCTGTGAAAATATAGTACTTAAAATGTAATCTATTTTCAGTTATATGCATTAAGGTAATATACAGTTTATAAAAATTCTTAGCTTTCTTTTCCTATTGCCCATTCAGACTGTGCTTTTTAACATAAGTCTAAGCAAAATATAACAAAGAAGCTGAATCATCTGAAAATACTTTTAAAACCAAATATACAACATATGCCCATAATAGGTATTAACAATTCGAGATTATTAATTTAAAAAAAAAGCAATTCAAGATTATTGCTTCTGCACCTCCCCTTCATCAGCATAAATAATTAAAAATTGACCGTGCTGTGTTATTTTAGGTGTGTAAACTTGTCATTATAGCTCTTCAAATGTTCTTCGGCAACGTGATGTGAATAGAAGTCATCTTACCTTCAATAGTTGTGCAAAACCATCTTCAGTCCTTTGAAACAAATCCCTGGGACAGCCCCGACTGTCCTTCACGCAACACCACATGATCCTCTAATTTCTTTCTTTTCTATTTACTCTACTCCACACTAAACTATAAATGTCACCATCCTATTCTTTGGTTTGCTTCAAATCCAAGACATTTGTATACTTAACATCCTTGTTTAAGGTTTATGGCCACATTAAGTTAGGTGATTACAAACCGAAGCAAATTAAAATTAAACAAAAGTTATCATGGTCATAAATAGCTTTGTCCACCTACCAGTGGTTCTCAACCAGTGGTTCGCAACCCACAGGAACTGTATTAAAGGGTCATGCCATTAGGAAGATTGAGAACCACCGAGTCCTATTCAGAAGTGTGGGCAAATTTCCCATTCCTTTATTATGCCTAGCTACTTAGCTTCCTACACTTCTGAGTCTGCATTCACCTTTTCATTATGCTTTAAATAAAAACACACTTTTTTTCTTTCTTTTTTTTTTATTATAGATAAAAATATGCACCATAAATGTGGCCCGACCCATTACCCTCCCTTCACCAAAACTTCCCACCTCCCTTCCCCTTCCTTGGTCCTTTCCCCATAGTCTTGTGGTATAGTTGGGTTATAGCCTTCATGTGAAAGCTATAATTAAGATTTATAGTAGGGCTGAGTACATTGGATACTTTTTCTTCCATTCCTGAGATACTTTACTAAGAAAAATATGTTCCAGCTCCATTTATGTAAACATGAAAAAGGTAAAGTCTCTGTCTTTCTTTACGGCTGCATAATATTCCATGGTATACATGTACCACAATTTGCTAGTCCATTCGTGGCCACTTGGGCTTCTTCCATGACTTAGCAATTCTGAATTGGGCTGTAATAAACGTTCTGGTACAGATGTCTTTGTTATATTGTGACTTTTGGTCTTCTGGGTATAAACCTAGTAAAGGAATTATAGGATCGAATGGCAGGTCTATTTTTAGATCTCTAAGTATCCTCCAAACGTCCTTCCAGAAGGAAACTATTAGTGTGCATTCCCACCAGCAGTGTAGAAGTGTGCCCTTTTCTCCACATCCACACCAACATCTCTGGTTTGGGGATTTTGTTATGTGGGCTACTCTTGCTGGGGTTAGGTGATATCCCAAAGTAGTTTTGATTTGTATTTCTCTGATGATTAAGGATGATGAGCTTTTTTTCATGTGTTTGTAGATCGTGCATCTGTCTTCTTTAGAGAAGTTTCTCTTCAAGTGCCTTTCCCACCCTGAGATGTGATCATGTGTTCTTTCCTTGCTAATACATTTGAGTTCTCTGTGGATTCTGGTTATTAGATCTTTATCAGAGGTATAACCTGCAAATATTTTCTCCCATTTTGAGGGCTTTCTGCTTGCTTTACTCACTATGTTCTTGGGTGTGCAGAAGCTTTTTAGTTTGATCAGGTCCCAGTAGTGTATTTTGGATACTGCTTCAATTGCCTGGGGAGACCTCCTCATAAAATATTCACCCAGGCCGATTTCTTCAAGAGTTTTCCCTGCACTTTCTTCAATATTTTTATAGTTTTATGTCTTAAGTTTAAATCTTTTATCCAGTGAGAGTCTATCTTAGTTAATGGTGAAAGGTGTGGGTCTAGTTTCAATCTTCTACAGGTTGCCAGCCAGTTCACCCACCACTATTTGTTAAATAGGAAATCTTTTCCCCACTGGATGTTTTTAATTGGCTTGTCAAAGTTCAAATAATGGTAAGTAGCTGGATTCATCTCTTGGTTCTCAATTCTGTTCCAGACATCTAATTCTCTTTTTTTGTGCCAATACCATGCTGTTCTAATCACTGTCAATTTATAGCACAGTCTCAGGTTTGGTAGCGTGATACCTCCTGCTTTGTTTTTATTGCTGAGTAATGTTTTGGCTATTCATGGTTTTTTCTGATTCCATTATGAAGTATTATTTTTTCAAGTTCTTTAAAATATGGCAATGGAGCTTTAATAGGAATTTCATCAAAATTATATATTGCTTTGGGTAGTATAGACATTTTAACAATGTTGATTCTTCCCAGCCATGAGCATGGTATGTTTTTCCATTTGTTAACATCTTCAGCTATTTCTTTTCTTAAAGTTTCATAGTTCTCTTTGTAGAGATCT